>JAQFVV010014812.1:0-26456 GCA_028023455.1 Epiperipatus broadwayi | reverse complement strand
TTTTGAGTTGATATTTTAGGTCTAGTGTCCAAGATATTCTAGCTCTCCACTGGCCTGGGCCATAAGCCCGAAACCATGGTCTGGAGATAAGAGTGTTCTGGATAGAGATTTTAAATATTTCTCATAACCGCACTTGTTAATTTACGAGCTTGTTAGAGCTATTGGTACGCTCTCTACTGTGCATTTTTGTAATTACAAGCTCATAAAAAGTAATGTCATGTTATATATGACTTGCTTTATTAATTATTATAATTTTACCTTTAAGGCTTTGGCTATGCTGAGCCTATTAGAATATGGTAGATCTGAATATACTTCGGTCCCATATAGCTATTTAAGTTAGATAGCTGGATTTAAAGACATTTTCATGTCCGAAAAATTCAGAGTTTCTTCTTAAATATACGTTTGAAATAAGTGCTAGTTTTTGAGTTGATATTTTAGGTCTAGTGTCCGAATATTCTAGCTCTCCACTGACGTGGGCCATAAGCCCGAAACCATGGTCTGGAGATAAGAGTGTTCTGGATAGAGATTTTAAATATTTCTCATAACCGCACTCTGTTAATTTACGAGCTTGTTAGAGCTATTGGTACGCTCTCTATGTGCATTTTTGTAATTACAAGCTCATAAAAGTAATGTCATGTTATATATGACTTGCTTTATTAATTATTATAATTTTACCTTTAAGGCTTTGGCTATGCTGAGCCTATTAGAATATGGTAGATCTGAATATACTTCAGTCCCATATAGCTATTTAAGTTAGATAGCTGGATTTAAAGACATTTTCATGTCCGAAAAATTCAGAGTTTCTTCTTAAATATACGTTTGAAATAAGTGCTGGTTTTTGAGTTGATATTTTAGGTCTAGTGTCCGAATATTCTAGCTCTCCACTGACGTGGGCCATAAGCCCGAAACCATGGTCTGGAGATAAGAGTGTTCTGGATAGAGATTTTAAATATTTCTCATAACCGCACTTGTTAATTTACGAGCTTGTTAGAGCTATTGGTACGCTCTCTATGTGCATTTTTGTAATTACAAGCTCATAAAAGTAATGTCATGTTATATATGACTTGCTTTATTAATTATTATAATTTTACCTTTAAGGCTTTGGCTATGCTGAGCCTATTAGAATATGGTAGATCTGAATATACTTCAGTCCCATATAGCTATTTAAGTTAGATAGCTGGATTTAAAGACATTTTCATGTCCGAAAAATTCAGAGTTTCTTCTTAAATATACGTTTGAAATAAGTGCTGGTTTTTTGAGTTGATATTTTAGGTCTAGTGTCCGAATATTCTAGCTCTCCACTGACGTGGGCCATAAGCCCGAAACCATGGTCTGGAGATAAGAGTGTTCTGGATAGAGATTTTAAATATTTCTCATAACCGCACTTGTTAATTTACGAGCTTGTTAGAGCTATTGGTACGCTCTCTATGTGCATTTTTGTAATTACAAGCTCATAAAAGTAATGTCATGTTATATATGACTTGCTTTATTAATTATTATAATTTTACCTTTAAGGCTTTGGCTATGCTGAGCCTATTAGAATATGGTAGATCTGAATATACTTCAGTCCCATATAGCTATTTAAGTTAGATAGCTGGATTTAAAGACATTTTCATGTCCGAAAAATTCAGAGTTTCTTCTTAAATATACGTTTGAAATAAGTGCTGGTTTTTTGAGTTGATATTTTAGGTCTAGTGTCCGAATATTCTAGCTCTCCACTGACGTGGGCCATAAGCCCGAAACCATGGTCTGGAGATAAGAGTGTTCTGGATAGAGATTTTAAATATTTCTCATAACCGCACTTGTTAATTTACGAGCTTGTTAGAGCTATTGGTACGCTCTCTATGTGCATTTTTGTAATTACAAGCTCATAAAAGTAATGTCATGTTATATATGACTTGCTTTATTAATTATTATAATTTTACCTTTAAGGCTTTGGCTATGCTGAGCCTATTAGAATATGGTAGATCTGAATATACTTCAGTCCCATATAGCTATTTAAGTTAGATAGCTGGATTTAAAGACATTTTCATGTCCGAAAAATTCAGAGTTTCTTCTTAAATATACGTTTGAAATAAGTGCTGGTTTTTTGAGTTGATATTTTAGGTCTAGTGTCCGAATATTCTAGCTCTCCACTGACGTGGGCCATAAGCCCGAAACCATGGTCTGGAGATAAGAGTGTTCTGGATAGAGATTTTAAATATTTCTCATAACCGCACTTGTTAATTTACGAGCTTGTTAGAGCTATTGGTACGCTCTCTATGTGCATTTTTGTAATTACAAGCTCATAAAAGTAATGTCATGTTATATATGACTTGCTTTATTAATTATTATAATTTTACCTTTAAGGCTTTGGCTATGCTGAGCCTATTAGAATATGGTAGATCTGAATATACTTCAGTCCCATATAGCTATTTAAGTTAGATAGCTGGATTTAAAGACATTTTCATGTCCGAAAAATTCAGAGTTTCTTCTTAAATATACGTTTGAAATAAGTGCTGGTTTTTTGAGTTGATATTTTAGGTCTAGTGTCCGAATATTCTAGCTCTCCACTGACGTGGGCCATAAGCCCGAAACCATGGTCTGGAGATAAGAGTGTTCTGGATAGAGATTTTAAATATTTCTCATAACCGCACTTGTTAATTTACGAGCTTGTTAGAGCTATTGGTACGCTCTCTATGTGCATTTTTGTAATTACAAGCTCATAAAAGTAATGTCATGTTATATATGACTTGCTTTATTAATTATTATAATTTTACCTTTAAGGCTTTGGCTATGCTGAGCCTATTAGAATATGGTAGATCTGAATATACTTCAGTCCCATATAGCTATTTAAGTTAGATAGCTGGATTTAAAGACATTTTCATGTCCGAAAAATTCAGAGTTTCTTCTTAAATATACGTTTGAAATAAGTGCTGGTTTTTTGAGTTGATATTTTAGGTCTAGTGTCCGAATATTCTAGCTCTCCACTGACGTGGGCCATAAGCCCGAAACCATGGTCTGGAGATAAGAGTGTTCTGGATAGAGATTTTAAATATTTCTCATAACCGCACTTGTTAATTTACGAGCTTGTTAGAGCTATTGGTACGCTCTCTATGTGCATTTTTGTAATTACAAGCTCATAAAAGTAATGTCATGTTATATATGACTTGCTTTATTAATTATTATAATTTTACCTTTAAGGCTTTGGCTATGCTGAGCCTATTAGAATATGGTAGATCTGAATATACTTCAGTCCCATATAGCTATTTAAGTTAGATAGCTGGATTTAAAGACATTTTCATGTCCGAAAAATTCAGAGTTTCTTCTTAAATATACGTTTGAAATAAGTGCTGGTTTTTTGAGTTGATATTTTAGGTCTAGTGTCCGAATATTCTAGCTCTCCACTGACGTGGGCCATAAGCCCGAAACCATGGTCTGGAGATAAGAGTGTTCTGGATAGAGATTTTAAATATTTCTCATAACCGCACTTGTTCAGATGTGCTATCGAGCTTGTTAGAGCTATTGGTACGCTCTCTATGTGCATTTTTGTAATTACAAGCTCATAAAAGTAATGTCATGTTATATATGACTTGCTTTATTAATTATTATAATTTTACCTTTAAGGCTTTGGCTATGCTGAGCCTATTAGAATATGGTAGATCTGAATATACTTCAGTCCCATATAGCTATTTAAGTTAGATAGCTGGATTTAAAGACATTTTCATGTCCGAAAAATTCAGAGTTTCTTCTTAAATATACGTTTGAAATAAGTGCTGGTTTTTTGAGTTGATATTTTAGGTCTAGTGTCCGAATATTCTAGCTCTCCACTGACGTGGGCCATAAGCCCGAAACCATGGTCTGGAGATAAGAGTGTTCTGGATAGAGATTTTAAATATTTCTCATAACCGCACTTGTTAATTTACGAGCTTGTTAGAGCTATTGGTACGCTCTCTATGTGCATTTTTGTAATTACAAGCTCATAAAAGTAATGTCATGTTATATATGACTTGCTTTATTAATTATTATAATTTTACCTTTAAGGCTTTGGCTATGCTGAGCCTATTAGAATATGGTAGATCTGAATATACTTCAGTCCCATATAGCTATTTAAGTTAGATAGCTGGATTTAAAGACATTTTCATGTCCGAAAAATTCAGAGTTTCTTCTTAAATATACGTTTGAAATAAGTGCTGGTTTTTTGAGTTGATATTTTAGGTCTAGTGTCCGAATATTCTAGCTCTCCACTGACGTGGGCCATAAGCCCGAAACCATGGTCTGGAGATAAGAGTGTTCTGGATAGAGATTTTAAATATTTCTCATAACCGCACTTGTTAATTTACGAGCTTGTTAGAGCTATTGGTACGCTCTCTATGTGCATTTTTGTAATTACAAGCTCATAAAAGTAATGTCATGTTATATATGACTTGCTTTATTAATTATTATAATTTTACCTTTAAGGCTTTGGCTATGCTGAGCCTATTAGAATATGGTAGATCTGAATATACTTCAGTCCCATATAGCTATTTAAGTTAGATAGCTGGATTTAAAGACATTTTCATGTCCGAAAAATTCAGAGTTTCTTCTTAAATATACGTTTGAAATAAGTGCTGGTTTTTTGAGTTGATATTTTAGGTCTAGTGTCCGAATATTCTAGCTCTCCACTGACGTGGGCCATAAGCCCGAAACCATGGTCTGGAGATAAGAGTGTTCTGGATAGAGATTTTAAATATTTCTCATAACCGCACTTGTTAATTCTATGAGCTTGTTAGAGCTATTGGTACGCTCTCTATGTGCATTTTTGTAATTACAAGCTCATAAAAGTAATGTCATGTTATATATGACTTGCTTTATTAATTATTATAATTTTACCTTTAAGGCTTTGGCTATGCTGAGCCTATTAGAATATGGTAGATCTGAATATACTTCAGTCCCATATAGCTATTTAAGTTAGATAGCTGGATTTAAAGACATTTTCATGTCCGAAAAATTCAGAGTTTCTTCTTAAATATACGTTTGAAATAAGTGCTGGTTTTTTGAGTTGATATTTTAGGTCTAGTGTCCGAATATTCTAGCTCTCCACTGACGTGGGCCATAAGCCCGAAACCATGGTCTGGAGATAAGAGTGTTCTGGATAGAGATTTTAAATATTTCTCATAACCGCACTTGTTAATTTACTGAGCTTGTTAGAGCTATTGGTACGCTCTCTATGTGCATTTTTGTAATTACAAGCTCATAAAAGTAATGTCATGTTATATATGACTTGCTTTATTAATTATTATAATTTTACCTTTAAGGCTTTGGCTATGCTGAGCCTATTAGAATATGGTAGATCTGAATATACTTCAGTCCCATATAGCTATTTAAGTTAGATAGCTGGATTTAAAGACATTTTCATGTCCGAAAAATTCAGAGTTTCTTCTTAAATATACGTTTGAAATAAGTGCTGGTTTTTTGAGTTGATATTTTAGGTCTAGTGTCCGAATATTCTAGCTCTCCACTGACGTGGGCCATAAGCCCGAAACCATGGTCTGGAGATAAGAGTGTTCTGGATAGAGATTTTAAATATTTCTCATAACCGCACTTGTTAATTTACTGAGCTTGTTAGAGCTATTGGTACGCTCTCTATGTGCATTTTTGTAATTACAAGCTCATAAAAGTAATGTCATGTTATATATGACTTGCTTTATTAATTATTATAATTTTACCTTTAAGGCTTTGGCTATGCTGAGCCTATTAGAATATGGTAGATCTGAATATACTTCAGTCCCATATAGCTATTTAAGTTAGATAGCTGGATTTAAAGACATTTTCATGTCCGAAAAATTCAGAGTTTCTTCTTAAATATACGTTTGAAATAAGTGCTGGTTTTTTGAGTTGATATTTTAGGTCTAGTGTCCGAATATTCTAGCTCTCCACTGACGTGGGCCATAAGCCCGAAACCATGGTCTGGAGATAAGAGTGTTCTGGATAGAGATTTTAAATATTTCTCATAACCGCACTTGTTAATTTACGAGCTTGTTAGAGCTATTGGTACGCTCTCTATGTGCATTTTTGTAATTACAAGCTCATAAAAGTAATGTCATGTTATATATGACTTGCTTTATTAATTATTATAATTTTACCTTTAAGGCTTTGGCTATGCTGAGCCTATTAGAATATGGTAGATCTGAATATACTTCAGTCCCATATAGCTATTTAAGTTAGATAGCTGGATTTAAAGACATTTTCATGTCCGAAAAATTCAGAGTTTCTTCTTAAATATACGTTTGAAATAAGTGCTGGTTTTTTGAGTTGATATTTTAGGTCTAGTGTCCGAATATTCTAGCTCTCCACTGACGTGGGCCATAAGCCCGAAACCATGGTCTGGAGATAAGAGTGTTCTGGATAGAGATTTTAAATATTTCTCATAACCGCACTTGTTAATTTACGAGCTTGTTAGAGCTATTGGTACGCTCTCTATGTGCATTTTTGTAATTACAAGCTCATAAAAGTAATGTCATGTTATATATGACTTGCTTTATTAATTATTATAATTTTACCTTTAAGGCTTTGGCTATGCTGAGCCTATTAGAATATGGTAGATCTGAATATACTTCAGTCCCATATAGCTATTTAAGTTAGATAGCTGGATTTAAAGACATTTTCATGTCCGAAAAATTCAGAGTTTCTTCTTAAATATACGTTTGAAATAAGTGCTGGTTTTTTGAGTTGATATTTTAGGTCTAGTGTCCGAATATTCTAGCTCTCCACTGACGTGGGCCATAAGCCCGAAACCATGGTCTGGAGATAAGAGTGTTCTGGATAGAGATTTTAAATATTTCTCATAACCGCACTTGTTAATTTACGAGCTTGTTAGAGCTATTGGTACGCTCTCTATGTGCATTTTTGTAATTACAAGCTCATAAAAGTAATGTCATGTTATATATGACTTGCTTTATTAATTATTATAATTTTACCTTTAAGGCTTTGGCTATGCTGAGCCTATTAGAATATGGTAGATCTGAATATACTTCAGTCCCATATAGCTATTTAAGTTAGATAGCTGGATTTAAAGACATTTTCATGTCCGAAAAATTCAGAGTTTCTTCTTAAATATACGTTTGAAATAAGTGCTGGTTTTTGAGTTGATATTTTAGGTCTAGTGTCCGAATATTCTAGCTCTCCACTGACGTGGGCCATAAGCCCGAAACCATGGTCTGGAGATAAGAGTGTTCTGGATAGAGATTTTAAATATTTCTCATAACCGCACTTGTTAATTTACGAGCTTGTTAGAGCTATTGGTACGCTCTCTATGTGCATTTTTGTAATTACAAGCTCATAAAAGTAATGTCATGTTATATATGACTTGCTTTATTAATTATTATAATTTTACCTTTAAGGCTTTGGCTATGCTGAGCCTATTAGAATATGGTAGATCTGAATATACTTCAGTCCCATATAGCTATTTAAGTTAGATAGCTGGATTTAAAGACATTTTCATGTCCGAAAAATTCAGAGTTTCTTCTTAAATATACGTTTGAAATAAGTGCTGGTTTTTGAGTTGATATTTTAGGTCTAGTGTCCGAATATTCTAGCTCTCCACTGACGTGGGCCATAAGCCCGAAACCATGGTCTGGAGATAAGAGTGTTCTGGATAGAGATTTTAAATATTTCTCATAACCGCACTTGTTAATTTACGAGCTTGTTAGAGCTATTGGTACGCTCTCTATGTGCATTTTTGTAATTACAAGCTCATAAAAGTAATGTCATGTTATATATGACTTGCTTTATTAATTATTATAATTTTACCTTTAAGGCTTTGGCTATGCTGAGCCTATTAGAATATGGTAGATCTGAATATACTTCAGTCCCATATAGCTATTTAAGTTAGATAGCTGGATTTAAAGACATTTTCATGTCCGAAAAATTCAGAGTTTCTTCTTAAATATACGTTTGAAATAAGTGCTGGTTTTTTGAGTTGATATTTTAGGTCTAGTGTCCGAATATTCTAGCTCTCCACTGATGTGGGCCATAAGCCCGAAACCATGGTCTGGAGATAAGAGTGTTCTGGATAGAGATTTTAAATATTTCTCATAACCGCACTTGTTAATTTACGAGCTTGTTAGAGCTATTGGTACGCTCTCTATGTGCATTTTTGTAATTACAAGCTCATAAAAGTAATGTCATGTTATATATGACTTGCTTTATTAATTATTATAATTTTACCTTTAAGGCTTTGGCTATGCTGAGCCTATTAGAATATGGTAGATCTGAATATACTTCAGTCCCATATAGCTATTTAAGTTAGATAGCTGGATTTAAAGACATTTTCATGTCCGAAAAATTCAGAGTTTCTTCTTAAATATACGTTTGAAATAAGTGCTGGTTTTTGAGTTGATATTTTAGGTCTAGTGTCCGAATATTCTAGCTCTCCACTGACGTGGGCCATAAGCCCGAAACCATGGTCTGGAGATAAGAGTGTTCTGGATAGAGATTTTAAATATTTCTCATAACCGCACTTGTTAATTTACGAGCTTGTTAGAGCTATTGGTACGCTCTCTATGTGCATTTTTGTAATTACAAGCTCATAAAAGTAATGTCATGTTATATATGACTTGCTTTATTAATTATTATAATTTTACCTTTAAGGCTTTGGCTATGCTGAGCCTATTAGAATATGGTAGATCTGAATATACTTCAGTCCCATATAGCTATTTAAGTTAGATAGCTGGATTTAAAGACATTTTCATGTCCGAAAAATTCAGAGTTTCTTCTTAAATATACGTTTGAAATAAGTGCTGGTTTTTTGAGTTGATATTTTAGGTCTAGTGTCCGAATATTCTAGCTCTCCACTGACGTGGGCCATAAGCCCGAAACCATGGTCTGGAGATAAGAGTGTTCTGGATAGAGATTTTAAATATTTCTCATAACCGCACTTGTTAATTTACGAGCTTGTTAGAGCTATTGGTACGCTCTCTATGTGCATTTTTGTAATTACAAGCTCATAAAAGTAATGTCATGTTATATATGACTTGCTTTATTAATTATTATAATTTTACCTTTAAGGCTTTGGCTATGCTGAGCCTATTAGAATATGGTAGATCTGAATATACTTCAGTCCCATATAGCTATTTAAGTTAGATAGCTGGATTTAAAGACATTTTCATGTCCGAAAAATTCAGAGTTTCTTCTTAAATATACGTTTGAAATAAGTGCTGGTTTTTTGAGTTGATATTTTAGGTCTAGTGTCCGAATATTCTAGCTCTCCACTGACGTGGGCCATAAGCCCGAAACCATGGTCTGGAGATAAGAGTGTTCTGGATAGAGATTTTAAATATTTCTCATAACCGCACTTGTTAATTTACGAGCTTGTTAGAGCTATTGGTACGCTCTCTATGTGCATTTTTGTAATTACAAGCTCATAAAAGTAATGTCATGTTATATATGACTTGCTTTATTAATTATTATAATTTTACCTTTAAGGCTTTGGCTATGCTGAGCCTATTAGAATATGGTAGATCTGAATATACTTCAGTCCCATATAGCTATTTAAGTTAGATAGCTGGATTTAAAGACATTTTCATGTCCGAAAAATTCAGAGTTTCTTCTTAAATATACGTTTGAAATAAGTGCTGGTTTTTTGAGTTGATATTTTAGGTCTAGTGTCCGAATATTCTAGCTCTCCACTGACGTGGGCCATAAGCCCGAAACCATGGTCTGGAGATAAGAGTGTTCTGGATAGAGATTTTAAATATTTCTCATAACCGCACTTGTTAATTTACGAGCTTGTTAGAGCTATTGGTACGCTCTCTATGTGCATTTTTGTAATTACAAGCTCATAAAAGTAATGTCATGTTATATATGACTTGCTTTATTAATTATTATAATTTTACCTTTAAGGCTTTGGCTATGCTGAGCCTATTAGAATATGGTAGATCTGAATATACTTCAGTCCCATATAGCTATTTAAGTTAGATAGCTGGATTTAAAGACATTTTCATGTCCGAAAAATTCAGAGTTTCTTCTTAAATATACGTTTGAAATAAGTGCTGGTTTTTTGAGTTGATATTTTAGGTCTAGTGTCCGAATATTCTAGCTCTCCACTGACGTGGGCCATAAGCCCGAAACCATGGTCTGGAGATAAGAGTGTTCTGGATAGAGATTTTAAATATTTCTCATAACCGCACTTGTTAATTTACGAGCTTGTTAGAGCTATTGGTACGCTCTCTATGTGCATTTTTGTAATTACAAGCTCATAAAAGTAATGTCATGTTATATATGACTTGCTTTATTAATTATTATAATTTTACCTTTAAGGCTTTGGCTATGCTGAGCCTATTAGAATATGGTAGATCTGAATATACTTCAGTCCCATATAGCTATTTAAGTTAGATAGCTGGATTTAAAGACATTTTCATGTCCGAAAAATTCAGAGTTTCTTCTTAAATATACGTTTGAAATAAGTGCTGGTTTTTTGAGTTGATATTTTAGGTCTAGTGTCCGAATATTCTAGCTCTCCACTGACGTGGGCCATAAGCCCGAAACCATGGTCTGGAGATAAGAGTGTTCTGGATAGAGATTTTAAATATTTCTCATAACCGCACTTGTTAATTTACGAGCTTGTTAGAGCTATTGGTACGCTCTCTATGTGCATTTTTGTAATTACAAGCTCATAAAAGTAATGTCATGTTATATATGACTTGCTTTATTAATTATTATAATTTTACCTTTAAGGCTTTGGCTATGCTGAGCCTATTAGAATATGGTAGATCTGAATATACTTCAGTCCCATATAGCTATTTAAGTTAGATAGCTGGATTTAAAGACATTTTCATGTCCGAAAAATTCAGAGTTTCTTCTTAAATATACGTTTGAAATAAGTGCTGGTTTTTTGAGTTGATATTTTAGGTCTAGTGTCCGAATATTCTAGCTCTCCACTGACGTGGGCCATAAGCCCGAAACCATGGTCTGGAGATAAGAGTGTTCTGGATAGAGATTTTAAATATTTCTCATAACCGCACTTGTTAATTTACTGAGCTTGTTAGAGCTATTGGTACGCTCTCTATGTGCATTTTTGTAATTACAAGCTCATAAAAGTAATGTCATGTTATATATGACTTGCTTTATTAATTATTATAATTTTACCTTTAAGGCTTTGGCTATGCTGAGCCTATTAGAATATGGTAGATCTGAATATACTTCAGTCCCATATAGCTATTTAAGTTAGATAGCTGGATTTAAAGACATTTTCATGTCCGAAAAATTCAGAGTTTCTTCTTAAATATACGTTTGAAATAAGTGCTAGTTTTTGAGTTGATATTTTAGGTCTAGTGTCCGAATATTCTAGCTCTCCACTGACGTGGGCCATAAGCCCGAAACCATGGTCTGGAGATAAGAGTGTTCTGGATAGAGATTTTAAATATTTCTCATAACCGCACTTGTTAATTTACGAGCTTGTTAGAGCTATTGGTACGCTCTCTATGTGCATTTTTGTAATTACAAGCTCATAAAAGTAATGTCATGTTATATATGACTTGCTTTATTAATTATTATAATTTTACCTTTAAGGCTTTGGCTATGCTGAGCCTATTAGAATATGGTAGATCTGAATATACTTCAGTCCCATATAGCTATTTAAGTTAGATAGCTGGATTTAAAGACATTTTCATGTCCGAAAAATTCAGAGTTTCTTCTTAAATATACGTTTGAAATAAGTGCTGGTTTTTTGAGTTGATATTTTAGGTCTAGTGTCCGAATATTCTAGCTCTCCACTGACGTGGGCCATAAGCCCGAAACCATGGTCTGGAGATAAGAGTGTTCTGGATAGAGATTTTAAATATTTCTCATAACCGCACTTGTTAATTTACGAGCTTGTTAGAGCTATTGGTACGCTCTCTATGTGCATTTTTGTAATTACAAGCTCATAAAAGTAATGTCATGTTATATATGACTTGCTTTATTAATTATTATAATTTTACCTTTAAGGCTTTGGCTATGCTGAGCCTATTAGAATATGGTAGATCTGAATATACTTCAGTCCCATATAGCTATTTAAGTTAGATAGCTGGATTTAAAGACATTTTCATGTCCGAAAAATTCAGAGTTTCTTCTTAAATATACGTTTGAAATAAGTGCTAGATCGGAAGAGCGTATTTTAGGTCTAGTGTCCGAATATTCTAGCTCTCCACTGACGTGGGCCATAAGCCCGAAACCATGGTCTGGAGATAAGAGTGTTCTGGATAGAGATTTTAAATATTTCTCATAACCGCACTTGTTAATTTACGAGCTTGTTAGAGCTATTGGTACGCTCTCTATGTGCATTTTTGTAATTACAAGCTCATAAAAGTAATGTCATGTTATATATGACTTGCTTTATTAATTATTATAATTTTACCTTTAAGGCTTTGGCTATGCTGAGCCTATTAGAATATGGTAGATCTGAATATACTTCAGTCCCATATAGCTATTTAAGTTAGATAGCTGGATTTAAAGACATTTTCATGTCCGAAAAATTCAGAGTTTCTTCTTAAATATACGTTTGAAATAAGTGCTAGTTTTTTGAGTTGATATTTTAGGTCTAGTGTCCGAATATTCTAGCTCTCCACTGACGTGGGCCATAAGCCCGAAACCATGGTCTGGAGATAAGAGTGTTCTGGATAGAGATTTTAAATATTTCTCATAACCGCACTTGTTAATTTACGAGCTTGTTAGAGCTATTGGTACGCTCTCTATGTGCATTTTTGTAATTACAAGCTCATAAAAGTAATGTCATGTTATATATGACTTGCTTTATTAATTATTATAATTTTACCTTTAAGGCTTTGGCTATGCTGAGCCTATTAGAATATGGTAGATCTGAATATACTTCAGTCCCATATAGCTATTTAAGTTAGATAGCTGGATTTAAAGACATTTTCATGTCCAAAAAATTCAGAGTTTCTTCTTAAATATACGTTTGAAATAAGTGCTAGTTTTTTGAGTTGATATTTTAGGTCTAGTGTCCGAATATTCTAGCTCTCCACTGACGTGGGCCATAAGCCCGAAACCATGGTCTGGAGATAAGAGTGTTCTGGATAGAGATTTTAAATATTTCTCATAACCGCACTTGTTAATTTACAAGCTTGTTAGAGCTATTGGTACGCTCTCTATGTGCATTTTTGTAATTACAAGCTCATAAAAGTAATGTCATGTTATATATGACTTGCTTTATTAATTATTATAATTTTACCTTTAAGGCTTTGGCTATGCTGAGCCTATTAGAATATGGTAGATCTGAATATACTTCAGTCCCATATAGCTATTTAAGTTAGATAGCTGGATTTAAAGACATTTTCATGTCCGAAAAATTCAGAGTTTCTTCTTAAATATACGTTTGAAATAAGTGCTAGTTTTTTGAGTTGATATTTTAGGTCTAGTGTCCGAATATTCTAGCTCTCCACTGACGTGGGCCATAAGCCCGAAACCATTGTCTGGAGATAAGAGTGTTCTGGATAGAGATTTTAAATATTTCTCATAACCGCACTTGTTAATTTACGAGCTTGTTAGAGCTATTGGTACGCTCTCTATGTGCATTTTTGTAATTACAAGCTCATAAAAGTAATGTCATGTTATATATGACTTGCTTTATTAATTATTATAATTTTACCTTTAAGGCTTTGGCTATGCTGAGCCTATTAGAATATGGTAGATCTGAATATACTTCAGTCCCATATAGCTATTTAAGTTAGATAGCTGGATTTAAAGACATTTTCATGTCCGAAAAATTCAGAGTTTCTTCTTAAATATACGTTTGAAATAAGTGCTAGTTTTTTGAGTTGATATTTTAGGTCTAGTGTCCGAATATTCTAGCTCTCCACTGACGTGGGCCATAAGCCCGAAACCATGGTCTGGAGATAAGAGTGTTCTGGATAGAGATTTTAAATATTTCTCATAACCGCACTTGTTAATTTACGAGCTTGTTAGAGCTATTGGTACGCTCTCTATGTGCATTGTTATTTGTTTAGTTATTCCTTTTAATGTCGGTAACCTGCTTGATTTATAGCGATTTCCTTTTTAACAGTGAATTCCTAAACATACGCAATATTTTATATAAAATGCATAATAGAAAACCCATGTTTTTAATTATTGATTTATTTGTTAGTCATTTTTACATTAAGGCATTATATAATTAAAAGACCATATTGTACATATATAAATCATATATTCATTTGTGAAAGATATTATTTTGTGTTTATAAAATATTAACTTTATTAATAATAAATTAGTGCATCTAATAGCAATGAATTATATATAGTTTACAGATCACTACCTCATTGGCACATAGATCTTCCCCGCCTATATTGAACGAATGATTTAATTAATGTTGTATAATGTTTTCCAAATATTAGAAACTAGTAAAGAAAGTAGCTCTGTTATGTTAACCAGTTATTTAATTACATTAAACAATATTGTAAAACAAACCTGAAGTCTATATTGCTTTTATTATTATTATTAACCCCAGATATTGTATTGTTAATTTGATGGCTTAAACATACATACTTATTAAATTCTTATCCTAGTTAGATAATTTATTCATGAGTTTGCTTATTCATTTATATATAAATTCCATTAGTAAAGTAAAGATGTGTGATGACAGTAATTTTAAGTAATTCATTTAAATCTCCGTGAGCTAGCTGGCCATACAAAAGGAGTTTGTGCATAATAATAATATGTACTGTGTAGAGATGATAAAGGAGTTCAAAGAGATATAAAATGTGTTATCAAAACTGACCGGTACAATATACATGTACATAAGCGTATATCTGTATAATAGGTATTCCTATGTTAAACACTTAATTGTATAAACATTGTTATATATGTATTAGTTCACTTATATATGTATGATTAAAGCTGTAATGTAATAGATTTAATAAGCATTACAAAACAATTATATTTATATTTTAAATCTTTATTTTATAAATTTAGTGTATAAATTTATTCATTATTGACTTAGGACTCGCATATATAATTTCAATTCCAGGTGTGACCAACATACATATATAGCAGAATGTTTATACTAAAATAATTTAGTTTTAAAATATTGAATAATTCCTGGCAAAAATATCATGCCACATGCACCTGTGTTAGATTTGCATGGAGGTCAAACAGAGATTTTAAAAATAACAAATTTAAAACATATTTTGGACAAAGCAAAATCATCCAAGCAGCACTATTTTTAATCTGCTAGAGATTTTCTTTTGTCTTTGCTAAGATGTTAATGCAAAATTTAAAAGATGCTAAATTTAAGAATTAAAATTTAAAAGTTGTAAACAAGTTAACCTTTTAACCGCTAATTATATTATTGGTTGTATGAGGTAAAAATCAAATCTTTTAATTGGCCAACTCACAAACTGAAGACAAAGCCTATTGTTAAAACATATTCGCCTATAATATTAAATTCAACTCAGATACGTTTATAAAAAGTATATTACTAATTTTTCAGGTTATGAAGAGAATGAAAGTTCTTTCAAAAATAAATTGCTATTTATTTATTCTAAAATATTCAATTTCGGCAACATAAAAGCTATAATATAAACAAAAAGGTCGACTTTTACGTTATAGAAAAGTAAATATTTCTTTTAAATATTTCTTTAATATTTTTACTAAAATCTTCAATATTTTTCGAAAATAATTTTGTTTTTTTAGTATATTTTTTAAAAAACTAGTTTAATTTCTGAAATTATATTTTTTTAATACTTAAAATTGCATTCGAAATGAAAATCTCAGCGTTTTTCTTTATTTTCTTTGATCAGACGGTTTCTTTGTTCTTTCCAGCCAATCAGAATGTCTTTGTCGGCTGACAGCTCACTAACAACCAATTACAAATGATGTTCTTTCTTTGTTTAGGTTTAAATGCGTTTTTTTTTATTTTTTACTTGTAAAATATTTCGGAAGAGGGCATCATCTTACAGAACTTTTAAAAACCTATTCAAAACCTATCAAACAAATTTTTTAGCATAAGAACTGGCAGAGTTAGAGTGATGTCAGATGTCTATGAGGAGCCTCGTAGGAGGCGGGAAAAGGGTTAATAGGTTTATGGAGGAGGGGTAAAATTCTAATATAAAACACCAAATCTCTCACTTATAAAGTTAACCAGTTGCTGCTGGGAGCTATGTTCATTTTAAAATTAATATAAGTGACTAGGAAAGTCCCAGCTTTGCTATCTTCCTTCAAAAGAATGGTGATCTTCCACCAACTGCAAGTCATCATCATCACTGTGGAATGGAGACCAGTACCAACAGCTGCCAATGAAGACACCAAGAAGACAAACTATTCAGAGAAATGCCAGTATCTATTCAATGATGGAAAATTCTGCCCAGAAAAAGATTGGTAATAATTCTTCTCCACAGAGCTCTATAAATCTCTTAAAATATTCTTAATAAATTCTTTAAAGCTAGCTATCTGTAATGAATATTCATAACTTATAATCCTCAATTAAATAAAACTCTGTAAAATAAGGTTTCTAAACTTGAAATAATTAAATCTGTGTTTATATTAAATCTAATATAACTGTAACAATCTTGCCTATAAAACCGAATATAAATGTAATTTTAAGTTAACTTCTTTTCAAATGTAATAACTAATCAGTTATTATTTAACTTTTTATAATCTGAAGTTATACTTATTCTATTTTGATTATTTTATTTTATTCTTAATTTATATGTTATGATATGCCATAATTTCAAGGCAGATATAAGTAACTTAGTAAATTTTAGAGAGAGATGATTAGAAGGTCTCCAGTAGAATATTTCTTTGCTGTTTTTAGCAAACAAAAATCTCTGTTTTGGAATTTATTCTTATATATAACAACAGATTGCTATGTGCTCATTGTTATATGTATATGTTTAATTAAGCTATTATGTATTAGATTGTCAGTAAGGTTTGCGAATTATTATATATCTTAGTTAGATAATGGCAGAGATGATGCCTAAAAGCATATTAATAATTATTGATTAAACCCTGAAATATGCTTTTATCCTCCCTAGTTTATTATATGAAATATACAGATTCAATATTTTTAAACTAGCTTGCTTTTAATGAAACCCCTCTTAGCATGTTTAAAATATGCTAATTTAAGAACTGGATTAACCCTTTGAGACTGAAAACCGCTCATTTACGCTTAAAAAAAAGTTTGCAATTTCGACCGCAATAGCGTGCAAACCGTATACATCACAGTTACGCTTTTTTTTCTTTCTCTCCGCCATTTTTCTATCTTTTTGTACGTCTAAAATTTTTTTCTGTGCGATGAAAATTAGATTTTTTATAGCAATTTTTGTAAAGTACATTATTAAAATTTTGTAAATTTTTTTTATCTTTCTAGATTTTATCAATTGATAAAAAAAATATACGGAGAAAACAATTATTTTCGCCGCTAAACGTAATTATGATTCTAACGAACTTTTCTGTTGATGTGTTTGATTTTGAGGTTTCGTATTCCCCATTACCTGTAAGTATTCAACATTCATCATCATGGATCTCCCACTGATATATAATAATTGCTTGTAATTCCTTTGGGTTATTTATTTTATTTTCTGTTTTTATATATTTCATTGTAGATAAGTTTTTATTCATTTTATAGCATACTTTGCTATTATGGTTTGCTATGTAATAATGCATAATTTAGCTCACTCTTACCCTCATGATATTCCAATAATGTAGTAATTATTTTTTACATGCATAACTTAGAATTTACTACATTTTTATTCGTTTCATTATAGATAACTTTTTATTCATTTGATAGCATACTTTGCTATTATGGTTTCCTATGTAATAATGCATAATTTAGCTCTCCTTACCAGTTGCTCCACATCATCATCAGTTATTTTGAAATTGATTTTGCTCATGCATTTATATTTTCAACAATTTGCAAACTGTCTTCAAACTATCCACTCTGTTCTGTGAAACTAACAAGGTGAAAAAAATAAATACCTCACAATGCTGAATCAACAGTCATCATCATCTCCCACTCATATATAATAATTGCTTGTAATTCCTTTTGATTATTTATTTTATTTTATTTACTATATTTTTATTCATTTTATTTTAGAAACAAATTTTTAAATTATTTATTTGCATATTTGGCAATTATGATTTGCCATGAAATAATGCATAATTTATCTCGCCCCACCCCTGATTTTTCAATAATATAGTCATTATTTTTTACCCCCATAACTTAGAATTTACTATGTTGTTATTCATTTTATTTTAGAAACAAATTTTTAAATTATTTATTTGCATATTTGGCAATTATGTTTTGCCATGAAATAATGCATAATTTATCTCGCCCCACCCCTGATTTTTCAATAATATAGTCATTATTTTTTACCCCCATAACTTAGAATTTACTAAAGTTATTTTTTTTTTGATCATCACTAAAACCTTGCATTTCTAATAGATATCCCGCATAGAGGGCCTAGAAAAACAACTGCTTGCAAAAATAGAACATACAGAATGTCAAGCAGAAAAACGAAATACACCAACAATCTGTAACTCAGGTAGGTCATGTTATATATTATTTTTTTCTGCATTTTATGACAAATGTGATGAAGCTGTCTATGAAATTGTCATTTTAGGCTATATCTTTCAAAATTGAGAGTTTGTGAACCAATGTAAAAATAAAGATATGTAAAAATGTGAAAAATCTCCTTTTTTAATTATTTTTTGTGGTAATGACTATTTTATCAGCTTCATTACATTCTTTCATATTTGCACTTTCTAAAAATGTATATATATTTGTTATTTATTGTAATAAATTAGACATTTCATTTAAAATTGTATGTCCTGTAATTTTTTCTGGGAATTCAAAATGGCCGTTCAGGTCTCTAAGGGTTTTAAGGCAGTTTCACTGAAATGAAACTATAGAATTTTGTGCATTTAAATTTATCTTTCATTTTAGTATTAGTATTATTGAGTAAGCATTACGAATGTGTTTTTACTAAACACTATATAATTAAAATTATCCCAAATCCAAAATTCAACCAGACCAACCAAGAAATAATAATAAAACACAACCAAAGGTTTCACTGCTATAAGCAGATTTCTCAAGTGTAAAGAACTACAAAAACTACACCATATATATAATATTAAACATTACCCACAAATCCATTTACTTCCCATCCACCCTTAATATTAAACAAACTTTTAAATAAGTTAATTGCTTCATAATAATAAATTTTCAATAACAAAGATTCTTTAATTCTTTTTTTTTTCATATGTCATAGCATCGGCCGGGACGCGAACCCACACCCGTCTGCAACCAACTACTTGCTTGCAAGGCGAGTGCGATGACCTCTTGGCTAACAACACCTTCTTTTGATTTCATTTCTCTCAAAGAAATCATGGACATACAAAGCAGAACTAAGATATCTATTTCTAACTCTACTTTTATGAACCTTTATTCTTTCATTTAAACTCAAACTACTCTAACCTATGTAGACCTTCTTACAAAAAAACAAGGGATAAAATATACTACACCAGGAATAGTCCTCCTATCAAAAATTTCCTTTGTATTATTTAGAAATAGTGAACATGTGATGTTTAGTAATAAATTATTCAATGTAATACCCCTTTTCCAAGCAATTTTCTTATTTCCAAACAAATTTTTTTGGGAAATTTAATTGTAAAATTAAGGCTATTCTACAAGCCATGACATCGCTTTGCCTTCTCCTATATTTTTGTTTAACATTAAGCATCACATGATCACATTTCCTATACTAGCACATTAATTGTTGATAAACAGAGCAAAACTCTCCATACAGTATTGCCACCTGTGCTAAACAGAGTAATCAATGGATGCCAGAAGGCTTGTGCATAAAATCCCTATCTAATGCCTACTCATCCAATATCCCCAGACTAGTTTCTAGTTTGTGTTTTCAATTTCATTCTCATAGTTTTGTAGTTAAGTAGAGATAAAAGGTGGTTGCTAGAGGGTTGCATTAGATTCTAAGATCTAGATGCAGTGCTCTCAGATCCAAAGCTCCTCACTGACGAAGGCCACAAGCCAGAAACTAATCTGGGGATATTGTATGAGTAGGCATTAGATAGGAATTTTATGCACAAGCCTTCTGGCATCCATTGATTACTCTGTTTAGCACAGGTGGCAATACTGTATGGAGAGTTTTGCTCTGTTTATTTGTTTAACATATTGAGTTGCCAAGTTGAGGCCCCTAATATTGTGAGGCCTGGGGCAGCTGCCCCTTCTGTCCCCCCCCTCTGATTGACCTTGTTGTAAACAATAATTATACTGGATTTAAAGCTTGAGTACAATTTATGTACATGTAAAATATATACATGTGTTTGAATACATAGAGGTAAGGTTAAAAAAGAGATTTATTAAAAATATGAAAAGAAAAAAAAACCAAAAGAAAAAATGGACATATATGATAAATGAACAATTGATGATAGGATTTATTATTAATAGGCAGTGAAAAAAACAGAATTGTTGTCTTAAAGTTACTTATAAGACATACAAATTTATTTTTAGGAAGATATTTAATGACACAATCTATAATACTAATTTTGAAATTGAAAGTATTAATGGAAATTTCAAACAAAAACTTTGTTCAATATTTTGAATACAATGTAAGTGATATAAGGGTGTTAAAAAAATTGATTAAGACATAACATTACGCATTTGGTTTTTAAGGTATTGATTATGATCACAATGAGTACTCTGTATTATAAATACCTTTTCATTAAAAATTCTGCCAAAGTCATTAATGGTTGCATAATCCTGGAATAAAAAATATAATATATGAAAAATAGTTTTTATTTATAATGACCCATATTATAAACCATGCAAATTAATGCCATTTTCTGATGAAAGGCTATTCTGCAAAATTTAATTCAAACATTTTTGTATCTAATAGAAATGAGAGAGGACATAGACTTGTGGAGTTTGCAGAAAAAGAAAAACTTTATATTATGAATTCTTTTTTTGAGAAAAATGTTAAAAGGAAATGGACATGGAAGCATCCAAATGAAGGTACAGCAGAATTGGATTATATTTTGACTAACAGGAAATACATATTTCATGATTGTAATGTACTTAATAAATTTAACACAGGAAGTGATCATCGATTAGTAAGGTGTAAAACTAGAGAGACAAAAATTATTAAGAAAAACAATATTTACAGTTGATATTCCTAATCTTCAGAAACATTCTAATGAATTTAAATTAGAACTTAAAAATCAGTTTCAAGTATTAGTAGATTTTGAACAGAATTCAGATTTGAATGAAATTAATATGAAAATAACTGATACACTTTTAAAAGCTGCAACAAATATAGCTGGTAGAAAAAAGCAGCAATTGACCAATAAAATTTCTACTGAGACTAGAGAATTTATGAAGAAAAGAAGGAATATGAAGGTATACAAATTGTAAAATGGTGCGGAAAAGAATTGAAAATGATATAAGAAAGTATAACTGTGAACTAGCAAGGAAAGCTGTAGAAGAAAATAAAAGTCTTAAGAATGTAAAACAACATTTTGGTATTGGTAGGAAATTTATATCTGCAATAAGAAAAAAAGATGGAATTATTACTAAAAAGAGAGATGACATCATGAAATTGGTAGATTTTTATCAAGAATTATATAGTAATAAAGAACAAGTACCTCCTATATCTATTACATCTTCTGAATTGCCCAGAATTTTAAATGAAGAAGTGAGACATGCAATTAAATGTATGAAGAAAGGAAAGGCTCCATGTAATGATGGAATTATAATTGATATATTAAAAGAAGCAGGTGAAGAAATAGAATTTTTTTTAGCAAAGTTATATACCAAATGTCTAAATGATAAAGATGTACCAGATGATTGGAAGAATACAGTAATAATATTAATATTTAAAAAAGGTGATAAAGAAGATATTAGAAATTACAGACCTATCAGCCTTTTATCAGTTTTATATAAATTTTTTACCAAGATAATTACAACTCGTCTACAGAGAACATTGGATTTCCACCAACCAAGAGAACAAGCTGGATTTAAAAGTGGTTTTAGTACAGTAGATCATATCCAGGTGTTGAGAGAAGTTATAGAAAGGACAAATGAATATGATTTGTCATTATGTTTTGGATTTGTAGATTATGAAAAGGCATTTGATTCTATAAACATTTCTTCAGTGATTAAAGCATTGGATCATCAAGGTATAGATCCAGGATATTGTCATATTTTAAAGAATATTTATAAAAATGCAACAGCAACAATTAGATTACATAATGAGACTGGGAAAGTCAACATTGAGAAAGGTGTAAGACAAGGTGACTCCATATCTCCAAAACTTTTTACAGCAGTGCTGCAAGAAGTATTTTGTGGATTAAAATGGGAAACTAAAGGAGTGAAAGTAAATGGAGATTATTTAAGTCATTTAGATTTTTGCAGATGATGTAGTTGTTTTTGCAAATAATGCTTCAGAGCTGCAGGATATGTTGCAGGAATTATCAGATGAAAGTAGAAAAGTAGGACTAAAGATAAATGTTAAAAAGACTAAAGTAATGTTTAATTGATTTGTTCAAAATATGAAAATAAAGATTGATTATGATGAATTAGAAGAAGTTAACAGTTACAAATACCTTGGTCAGATTATTAATACATATGGAAACATAATGGATAAAATTAATCATAGAATTAAACTTGGTTGGAGTGCTTTTGGTAGAAATAACTTGATACTAAAAGGAAATATGCCTATGTGTTTGAAAAGGAAGGTTTTTAACAAATGTGTTTTACCAGTTCTTACTTATGGATCTGAGACTTGGACACTTAATAGAAGAGCAATACAGAGACTTCAGACCACTCAAAGAAGTATGGAGAGATGTATGTTGGGAGTAACAAGAAGAGATCGAAAACGCAATCTATGGGTAAGAGAACAAACAGGTGTTACTGACCTCATTGAAAAAATTAGAAGATTGAAGTGGAGTTGGGCTGGACATATTGCTAGAAGAGATGATAATAGATGGACAATTGAAATTTTAAACTGGATTCCAAGAGATTGTAAAAGACCCAGAAAGAGACCACATGTGAGATGGATGGATGAAATAAGAAAGTGTGTAGGGGTGATGTGGAGAAGAGAAGCTAAAGATCGGAGAAGATGGATTAAACATGGAGAGACCTTCATCCTGCAGTGGATTGATAATAGTTGATAATGATGATGACTAGTTTTCCCTCATAACATCTGGTTATTGCAGAAACAGGTACACCAAGACTGATGTTGCAAGTAGTAATTATTCTTACTTAAGTAGGCATAAAATAAAAACTACTGATATATGCAAAAATGGGATTAAAATGAGAATAGGCTAAATGGATTAATAACATATTTATTAATGTAAGTAACATAAGTAAAAACAAAGAATAATGATATAAATATACTGTAGTCATACATATACCCTCAATATAAAGTATGATGAAGTTTATGAATAAATAAAATATTTCTCTTTTTTATGAATAAAGAAATATGTCAGATAAATTTATGAAATATTATTAACATGTTAATTTAATCTTTAACTAATTTGATTTCAAGCTATCAATAGATGTAGAATGATTATTACTGCATTCCATGCTTAGCTATATCTGCTGAATGGTTTCTATTCAATCTTGCTGTAACCTAACATATAAAAAAAATTTCAATTATCTCCCATCTTATAATTTCAATGTATAAGTAGTATTTAAAGGAAGAGGAAAAGAATAAAACTATATACATTAAAAACATATACATACATCTTTATAAATAGTTACACTTTTATTAAGAGATTATTAAAGAGATTTTTAAAGAAAGCCAAAATATTTAAGCGTCTTATTGGTATTTCAAATATATCTAATCACATATATATTACTATCAGATATAATAATTGGAAGTAGATCTAGTTTTGTAGTTCCTTTATAAATTTGCTTTTACTTTCTTTACTAAAGGATTTACTCTGGTTTCCAATTAAAATTAAGTTTCCAAAATATTATCTCAATTTAAAAGATGGGTTAATGTGACAGCTTGATGTACAGTCTTTCTGGATTCCTAAAACATATTTATCACCCACTTAATTTAAACATTTAGATTTCGTTGGTAGCCTTTTTTATTTGAACATTTTTATAATAGAAACAGTTTTTAATTCTTGGCAGGCAAACAATAAGACAAATAATCTCTAGATCAAAACAAAATTCTTTAGCATGGCAAGTAATAGATTATATTTCAAATTATGTTAGTTTTAGGCATGTTATACTTTTCTTTTAAAGTACTACATGGATGGTTAAATGACAGTAGATATACATTTAGGGCAGTAGTTCTCAACCTGTGGGTCGCAATTCCTTTGAGGGTCAAATAATCCTTTCATAGGAGTTGCCTAAGACCGCCATTGGAAATTACAGTTATGAAGTAACAACAAGAAAAATAATTTTAAGGTTGAAGTAAATATGCTAAACACCCAAGGAACTGTATTAAAGGGACACAGAATTAGGAAGGTGCTGAGAACCACTGATTTAGGGGCTTTTAGCCAGACATCCTTGGATAACTGCAAGCATAAAATTGACTTCTTATCATTGCACTGAAGGTATACTGATAAGCAATTTTCCCTCTAGATGTTAAATAGTATTTTTTAGTAGGATGTTAAAGTGTACTACTGAGGGAATAGCAGATAAATAGTTCATAAAAATCCTTTCCTTGTCTGATTTCGTTACATGGAAACTCCAGAATCTCTTAGTTGAACTTAATAATTGGATTGATGTCTCTTCTGCTTTCATCTGAAGTGACGTAATTTATAAATAAATTTTTTATATTACTTTATATAGATCTGTTTTTTTTTTAAAAAAAAAACATGTTCTCTTTATTTAGCAAAAACATTTTCCACAAATCAGAAGTTAATGTTGCCCACCTGCAATGGTAATAATTTCCAAAAGCAACTTGATCTTTTGTTTCCAAACATTAATAACTTAATAAATTGCTGTAGGATGGCAATAGCTTTAATATTAGTGCTAAAATTTTTACACATATTAAAAGCAATGACGTGAGTACATTTTTAATTTATTCCATATCAAGTTAAATAAATTTTTTATAATAAATTCAACCATATTTTACATTTCAGTCACCAGCAACATGCTTTTAAAGATAAGATCTTCACCGATACTTACATTTTTTGACTAACTATAAGCTGTGTCACGTTTTTGAAAATCTTTATAGACAATAAAAAGAGCGGAATTTATAAATATATTTAGCCTTCATTTTAATACACACTACGAAAGTTTATATAACGTTTATAGCATTGTAATTGTTTGCGTAAAAATATTTCGAATTTCCAGCTGTGAATAAGTTCAGAAAAAGTAAATTTTACTATTCTCCCCTTTTTTCGAAGTCAAGTGTTCCAAACATAAAAGAAACGAATAGTATTATTCAATGTTATTAGTATGGATTTAAAAATAGTAGATTTTTATAGAGCAAATACTTGCTACGTAATATAATTAGAATTTTTTTTTTAGTGGGTCACCTTTCTTTTTAATTTTCATGCAACTGTATTGATAAAATATTAAAATTTTATTCAATGTTATTATATTATCTCTAAAGTACGTCCGTTTTGATACTTCATCTAAACGAGATTTTCTGTCAGCATTATGATCGGATTTACTAATCCCATAGACTGCTTTTTTTTTCAACATTATGCCTAAGTTCCAGTCTTGACTAATGATCCAAACACTTGTTAATAAACATTTCAGCGCCTTTTTACTTACTAAATTGCATCGGCCAATCGCAAAATTACCATTTGCACTAAGAGTTCTGAGTATATATAAACAGATCTAGTAAGTTAACAGCAAACAAGGATGAAGCTCATTCCAATATATAAATATTGTAAACACAGTCTTATTTATATAAGGCCTTATTTTAACATACATGGAAGAATCCATTAATTACTTATTTTCGAGTCCAAGCTATATTATTAAAAAAAAAAAACTGCTTGGCCTTTATTATGTTGCAAATATTTGACCTAGTAATTCTTTACTTTCAGTGGAAAATAAATGAACTTTCCCATAAAAGTTAAAACTGAGGCCTGCGTTTACATCTAGATTGTAATGATTTTGATCCTTGGTTTTACAAATTACTTCATCTATTTGAGATAGCTAACGCAAATCAGTCATTTTGTAATGGCTGTATAATATAATAAATAAATAAATGCGAAACGTTGATCAGCAGTTTGTAGATCATTAGATAAGCAATTCAATTTTAGGGTTCTTCCATATGTACATACCAGAAGACTTCAAAAATGGCACTCACATCTTCGCTAGTAAAAATCTTCATTTTAATAGATAATACAATCCCTTTTAAACCATGATTTGAGTATGCATAATACACATGAAAATTGTAATGTTAAACAGAGATTTATATTATTTAGTGAAAATGTTATGAATGAGAAGAAAATTTAAAATGAATAATGAACGCTTTATGTGGGATTAATAAATATTAACATCCAAAGCAAACAAA
>JAQFVV010014811.1:0-26468 GCA_028023455.1 Epiperipatus broadwayi | reverse complement strand
CACAATATATATATATATTCTTTTATTATTTTTATTTTTTAATACAAATTTGAAAATACTGAGTGCAAGAATTTAATGATAGAATTCTAATATTAATTTAATTAATCGTTTTAGTATAATAATAATATAATTTATATCAGATTTTGTTTATTATTTGCTCTATTCTCTGTAAGTTCAAATTTAATTAAATAACATTACTACCTAAACTTTATACATGGAAATTACAATTATAGAATTATTTTCATCACTTATATATTGTTTGTATTTTAATCAATTAAATTAATTTCTATTATAATATTTTGTATTTGAAAATAGATTATGCCAGATTTGAGTGCATAGGTTATAAAAGTGCTTTTAACATTTATAAGCAAAACACTTAAATTTATATCTATATTGTTATCTCAGCTACATTATTAACTGATATTGTTCAATAATTAAATAAATCTATTTTAGATTGTAACTAGAAAAAACAGGGAATCATCATCATTTATGTAATTTTAATTGCTGGTACCTTGAAATAAATAACATAATTATTATCACTTACATATTCTAGAATTGAACATTTGCAAGTATATACCTTGTTGATATCAGATCATTTAAATTTTTTATTTAAACCTTCACTTTATAAATATTTTTTATTCTATTTATTATTAAAAAAAGTTGTAATTAATAGGCAAGAATCATGGCATTAAATCTCAATCGAGGAGAATGAATATGATCTTATCTTGAAAGAGACTACACTACATCTTCATGCTTTTTTACTTTTTAATGCTATTTGCATTTATTATATTGTTATTATTAATTGAATGCAGAGTTCTTATTAAACTTTGTTGGATATATTTTTATTTATAGCTATTATCTTAATTTGATTATATGAGTGGAGTCACTCGCTATAATGTTTAGATAAGAGTTATTATTGATCGTATAGAATACTGCCTCGTCTAGGATTGTTTTAACAGTACATTGGTAAATCTGTACTCTATTTATCCAGATACACTTTTTTAAGCAGCTCTATAATAAGTGATGGTGAAAAATCATGACATTGCATCAGAGATTTAATTAAGTGTTCATTGATCTGCATGAGCTCAACTGATTTTATTACAAAAATGCTTAATAAATCTTTATGTGTGTATACATATATATATATTTATAAATGAAATAATATTTTTAACGGTTTACAAACAATTACAAACAATCCTTAAATCCACAGAAGTACTTTCGGTTACTTTCTAACCTGCCTCAACTGCCATTAAATTCAAAAAACCAAAAGCGGAAGCAAACGTCATCAATTCAAATTCCACGAATCTCCTATTTTAATGTTAGAAGCTTGCCGATTTATTAAATGCGCTTTATTTCTGTTTATAAAAAGTGCCTCTTTAATATTTTTCTTTTACTATGGTTTCTCTCTTCATGAAGAATTTTCACATTTTCAAAACTAAATTTAAATTTATATTTACATGTTTTTTCATGATCAAAGAAAACTGAAGGAGATATTAAATCACCATTATTTTTATTTTTTACACGCTTATATAACAATTCATGTTCCTTCAATCTTTTCTCAATATTGCACCTAGATTCATCTATATATGATTGCATACAATCACAAAAAATTTGATATATGACATTACTTTTTTGCTTGACAGGTATGATATCCTTAGAATTATTAACTAATTTATTAATATTGTTTGGAACGTAGAATGAAACATTAAACACATTCCTATATAAATCCTTAAAAAATTTTACTTGTGGATTTGAAATAAATGGAATAGATATCCATTTTTTACTATTAATCTTCATTTCTTTTAAATTATAATAATTTTTTTTAAATTGACATAAAGCATTGTTTATTTGTTCCATTTTATAACCAACATCAAGTAATTCCTTGGCAAATATCTCAATATTTTTCAGTTTATCACTTTGGTAATGACATAATTTTTCATTCTGAAACAAAAAAGATTTAAAACTTGCCATCTTATGCATCATTAGTACTTTTGATTTACAATTTATATATTCTCTTTTTTGCAATGGCTTAATTATTAGTTTATAATTTAATATACTGTTATCTCTTGTGATCATTAAATCTAAATAGTTAATTTTATTGTCCTGTTCTTTTTCAATAGTCCATTTCAAGCCATTCAACTTATTTATTCCTTTATAAGCAAATTTATACTATTAGTATTTCCACAAACAAAAACATCATCCACATATCTTTTGTAAATTTTAATATCTCCAAAAATACATATATTTAATATACTACTCTCATATGTAGATAAAACAAAATTGCAAACTTGTGCAACTACAGGCAACCCCATTGGCCAACCTTTAGTTATTTTATAATATTGACCTTCAAAAGATGCAACAATGTTATCATTAAAAAAAACATTGTTGCATCTTTTGAAGGGTCAGTATTATAAAATGACTAAATGTTGGCCAATGGGGTTGCCTGTAGTTGCACAAGTTTGCAATTTCGTTTTATCTACATATGAGAGTAATATTTTAAATATGTGTATTTTTAAAGATATTAAAATTTACAAAAGATATGTGGATGATGTTTTTGTTTGTGGAAATACTAATAGTATAAATTTGCTTATAAAGGAATTAAATAAGTTGAATGGCTTGAAATGGACTATTGAAAAAGAACAGGACAATAAGATTAACTATTTAGATTTAATGATTACAAGAGATAACAGGATATTAAATTATAAACTAATAATCAAGCCATTGCAAAAAAGAGGATATAAAAATTGTAAATCAAAAGTACCAATGATGCATAAGATGGCAAGTTTTAAATCTTTTTTGTTTCGGAATGAAAAATTATGTCATTACCAAAGTGATAAACTGAAAAATATTGAGATATTTGCCAAGGAATTGCTTGATGTTGGTTATAAAATGGAACAAATAAACAATGCTTTATGTCAATTTAAAAAAAATATTATAATTTAAAAGAAATGAAGATTAATAGTAAAAAATGGATATCTATTCCATTTATTTCAAATCCACAAGTAAAATTTTTTAAGGATTTATATAGGAATGTGTTTAATGTTTCATTCTACGTTCCAAACAATATTAATAAATTAGACAATAATTCTAAGGATGTCATACCTGTCAAGCAAAAAAGTAATGTCATATATCAAATTTTTTGTGATTGTATGCTATCATATATAGGTGAATCTGCAATATTGAGAAAAGATTGAAGGAACATGAATTGTTATATAAGCATGTAAAAAATAAAAATAATGGTGATGTAATATCTCCTTCAGTTTTCTTTGATCATGAAAAAACATGTATAATATAAATTTAAATTTAGTTTTAAAAATGTGAAAATTCTTCATGAAGAGAGAAACCATAATAAAAGAAAAATTAAAGAGGCAATTTTTATAAACAGGAATAAAGCGAATTTAATAAATCGGTAAGCTTCTAACATTAAAATACGAGATTCGTGGAATTTGAATTGATGATGTTTGCTTCTTCTTTTGGTTTTTTAAATTTAATGGCAGTTAAGGCAGGTTAGAAAGTAACCGAAAGTACTTCTGTGGATTTAAGGATTGTTTATAATTGTTTGTAAACCATTAAAAATATTATTACATTTATAATTACAATATTGTTTTTTAATTAATGTATATTTTATTTATTTTACATATATATATATTGTAACGAGCATAGACGTTCGTTACATTGTTTTTTTTTTTAAATTTATTAAACATGAAAGTAAATTAAAAAGTTCGCATTTAAAAATTTTCTTTAAGAATTAAAAATTGAAATTAAATATCATCTTAAACTCTTATATATTAAATCGCACAGATAATGAAAAATTATTAAAATAAAACTTTATTAAAGAAAAAGTATTTTAAAACTAAATTTTAAAAAGATTTGGAGATGAAATTATATCTTTAAATTTATCTTTAAATATATTTTTGATTTGGAAAACAGGTTAATTAATCAGAAATGGAAATGATTGTTAATTAGTTAAATGTAAACCAGCCTTCAGCATTTAAATGTAAAAACACCAGTCAGATAGAAAACAATAGAAACTGTTAGCAAATAAGAAGAAATCCCTATGGAATCGGACCGCAGCGAAAGGACCATCACATCGGTGACGTAATGTAAATTCAATCCTTCACATTAATATAAAAGGAAAATTTTGGAAATTATTAATCAGTGACTGGAAATTGATTATTACGATGTGACTATATGTAGTAGTCCGGAGTTGGAGGAATTGACAGATGCACGGTCAATTCTTTCAGCTGTTAAAGAAGGGAGAAATGAACTATCATTTCCTACATTGAGGACCAACTAAATTAAAAAACCTCCGAATGAATAAATAAAACAACGGCTAAATGGATACCAATCTTAGGATGGCGTGGGAATTCATGTTCATGGCAAGCAACGGATAAAGATGAACTTTTTAAACCGTAAGAACTTTATAAATAATGAACATTAAATTAAAATTTTCCATATTTAAATGATTGCAATTTATTAGTAATGTTATTTGATGTATTTTTTGTTTATTTATTTAAAATCATTTCCATTTATTTGATTTTGTTCTTTAAGTTTTATTATGATTTCTGTTTTCCGTTAAGTTAAATTATATAAATGTTAAACTTAAGTCGGGCGTGAATGGCTGTATAGATTTGTAAAGTTATATTAGGGGAGGGTAATCTTAGGTTATTTGTTTCATGGTTAAATTGGGTCAATGGATTGGATATATTGGTGTGATTAGTAGATGTAATATTGATTCGCTACGGGCAGAATCGCTTCATACGCCGCACACTTCCGTTTGCCTATGGAAGGAATTATAAGTCGGATACCGCAGTTCCTTTCTATGGAGTTTTTTGTTTTATTGCTCTTCTTTAGAGATAGATGTAATATTCCTATCTCATAAGAGGCAATTTCTTCTTTTAACCTTTTGTGCTGTCGTATTTTATTACATTGAATACATCGATATATCAGATGAATTGATGCCAGTTTGACTACGAATTTTAGCCTAAGGTTAAATAGGGATAGAATGTTTATTTTCAAAAGCAAATTTATGTGGTCTATTCATACTCGATCCTAAATAAAAATGCATTAAATTTAAGTTGTTTATAGACGCTTGCATGGATTGTTTATTGGTTAACTATGTTTTGCGTTTCCATATTTGATCAAAATATATAGACATTCGATAAATAATGATACCTTACGGTGAGTGTCTAAAATGTATTTATTCGGATGTCTTTTAAGTTATTGGTGACAATGCAAGTATCTTATGGTGAATACTATTGGGTTACGTATAAATTTCCCTCCGCAATTGTCAGTAATCAATGATTTTATATTTTGATCGTTTATGTTTATTTTGAAATGTTTTTGACCGTGTAATCTATGTAACCGATCTATAGCAACATATTAAAACAAGCTTCTATAATCCCATCTGTGCGAACTTAATTAAAATGTAAAATTAGAATATAATAGTAATTAAATGTAAATTAAAGTCAAAAATCAAAGTTAAAAAGAATGTTAAAAATTAAAATGTAAAACTAATACTAAAATAATTTTAAATCTTATATATATGTGCATAAATAAATTTTTGTATGTTAATTACTGGCAGTGGCTTATTTTATTTATTTTTTAATGTTGAAATCTAATTAGATAAGATATTATATTATTTAATCTCTGCTATTCCACTGAGCTAGTGACATGGGCTAATGACCGGATGCAAATTTTAAAAGGAAAAAAAAAAAAAAAATTTTTTTTTTTGACTTACGTATCTGCCTACTTTATAAATTTTTCTAGGTTCAAATGCCTAGATGGCGCCCTGTAGTGCAGTTTACGTTAAGTGCCATTCTCCGGATCGTTACAATGGTGAACCAACTTGGGCCGATCTTTAATAAACCACAAATACCCTGAGCAAATTTTGTCAAAATGAAATATTTTTATCGGTTTACATAAGTCGTATATTTTAAATCTTATAAAAGCACTGCCAGAAAGAAATTGCGCATATATATTAAACACGAGAAAGTATAAATAATTTTAAAACTAATTTTTGTTAAAAAAAAAAAAAAAGGCAAAAGGTTGCGATTGATATGTTTTTTTTGTTGATATATATTATGCTTTTAGGTGTATAGGTGCGCACAGCCACGTAAGTTTATGATCGAAATGTGGTGCCTTATGATGAGTACCTTTGGGAATTACTTCAGTGTAACCCTATGTATGCATTTCAATCAGTCATAAATAAGTTGGTGGTGTTTATAATTGTGCTGCAAATATACACGTTTAAACCCATTATTTCTTAAAACATATTTATCTCAATGCAACCTTATTTAAATAAATAATTTATAAAATTTGCTTGTCATGCCGTGTGTAAAAATAAAATGGATATAAAAAAAAAAGTTAGAACTCTGGTCGGGAGGAGGTGAATGTAAATGGTCCTTGGAAAACGATAGTAAACATTTTTCTTTTTGTATATAGTCTTTTTGTAAAATTATTAACCGGATGTTTTGTAAATGTCTTCGTCAATCGTGTACCGTAATTACTAACCCTAAGTAAAATATTTTTTTTTGATCATTTTTTTTAAGTAACTTTACTGATATGTAACGAGCATAGACGTTCGTTACATTGTTTTTTTTTTTTAAATTTATTAAACATGAAAGTAAATTAAAAAGTTCGCATTTAAAAATTTTCTTTAAGAATTAAAAATTGAAATTAAATATCATCTTAAACTCTTATATATTAAATCGCACAGATAATGAAAAATTATTAAAATAAAACTTTATTAAAGAAAAAGTATTTTAAAACTAAATTTTAAAAAGATTTGGAGATGAAATTATATCTTTAAATTTATCTTTAAATATATTTTTGATTTGGAAAACAGGTTAATTAATCAGAAATGGAAATGATTGTTAATTAGTTAAATGTAAACCAGCCTTCGGCATTTAAATGTAAAAACACCAGTCAGATAAAAAACAATAGAAACTGTTAGCAAATAAGAAGAAATCCCTATGGAATCGGACCGCAGCGAAAGGACCATCGCATCGGTGACGTAATGTAAATTCAATCCTTCACATTAATATAAAAGGAAAATTTTGGAAATTATTAATCAGTGACTGGAAATTGATTATTACGATGTGACTATATGTAGTAGTCCGGAGTTGGAGGAATTGACAGACGCACGGTCAATTCTTTCAGCTGTTAAAGAAGGGAGAAATGAACTATCGTTTCCTACATTGAGGACCAACTAAATTAAAAAACCTCCGAATGAATAAATAAAACAACGGCTAAATGGATACCAATCTTAGGACGGCGTGGGAATTCACGTTCATGGCAAGCAACGGATAAAGATGAACTTTTTAAACCGTAAGAACTTTATAAATAATGAACATTAAATTAAAATTTTCCATATTTAAATGATTGCAATATTATCCTATCTGACCAACTTAATTTATTAGTAATGTTATTTGATGTATTTTTTGTTTATTTATTTAAAATCATTTCCATTTATTTGATTTTGTTCTTTAAGTTTTATTATGATTTCTGTTTTCCATTAAGTTAAATTATATAAATGTTAAACTTAAGTCGGGCATGAATGGCTGTATAGATTTGTAAAGTTATATTAGGGGAGGGTAATCTTAGGTTATTTGTTTCGTGGTTAAATTGGGTCAATGGATTGGATATATTGGTGTGATTAGTAGATGTAATATTGATTCACTACGGGCAGAATCGCTTCATACGCCGCACACTTCCGTTTGCCTATGGAAGGAATTATAAGTCGGATACCGCAGTTCCTTTCTATAGAGTTTTTTGTTTTATTGCTCTTCTTTAGAGATAGATGTAATATTCCTATCTCATAAGAGGCAATTTCTTCTTTAACCTTTTGTGCTGTCGTATTTTATTACATTGAATACATCGATATATCAGATGAATTGATGCCAGTTTGACTACGTAATTTTAGCCTAAGGTTAAATAGGGATAGAATGTTTATTTTCAAAAGCAAATTTATGTGGTCTATTCATACTCGATCCTAAATAAAAATGCATTAAATTTAAGTTGTTTATAGACGCTTGCATGGATTGTTTATTGGTTAAATATGTTTTTGCTTTCCATATTTGATCAAAATATATAGACATTCGATAAATAATGATACCTTACGGTGAGTGTCTAAAATGTATTTATTCGGATGTCTTTTAAGTTATTGGTGACAATGCAAGTATCTTATGGTGAATACTATTGGGTTACGTATAAATTTCCCTCCGCAATTGTCAGTAATCAATGATTTTATATTTTGATCGTTTATGTTTATTTTGAAATGTTTTTGACTGTGTAATCTATGTAACCGATCTATAGCAACATATTAAAACAAGCTTCTATAATCCCATCTGTGCGAACTTAATTAAAATGTAAAATTAGAATATAATAGTAATTAAATGTAAATTAAAGTCAAAAATCAAAGTTAAAAAGAATGTTAAAAATTAAAATGTAAAACTAATACTAAAATAATTTTAAATCTTATATATATGTGCATAAATAAATTTTTGTATGTTAATTACTGGCAGTGGCTTATTTTATTTATTTTTTAATGTTGAAATCTAATTAGATAAGATATTATATTATTTAATCTCTGCTATTCCACTGAGCTAGTGACATGGGCTAACGACCGGATGCAAATTTTAAAAGGAAAAAAAAAAAAAAATTTTTTTTTTTTTTGACTTACGTATCTGCCTACTTTATAAATTTTTCTAGGTTCAAATGCCTAGATGGCGCCCTGTAGTGCAGTTTACGTTAAGTGCCATTCTCAGGATCGTTACAATATATATATATATATATATAACAGCCCAAGATTATCTAAACCATAAATATTCAATCTGTTATCAAAACAATCGCTATAGATAAAAGATTGCTCTGGTCAAAGATCTGATTCACTTGGGCTGTAATAGATTATGATTTTTAAATTCTTAAAATATTTAAAAAATGTCATTAAGCAAGCAAATATAATCTGTTTTTGAAAGTAGATTATTTAAAACTTTTAAACCCAATTGCATTATTTACATATAAACCTGATTTTGCACACAGTTAAATGATTCCCAAAAATAAAACATGTGATAACATCTCAAGTTTAACTATACTATAAATCTTCAATCTATTGTTAAGGCAACCTCTATAAGTAAAATATGAATTTCATCTTTCAACCTTGTCTAAGATTTTAATATAGATAAGAAAGTTGTTACTTGGACTATAACAAACTCAAAAATGAGTGGTTTATAAATGTAAACTGCATGATAACAGCCCAGCTTGTCTATATCATTATTTCAAAAACACATTTAAAATATATAATTGTTAATAGAAAGGATACTTGCTTCGAGATCTCGAAGAAATGGGCTACGTAATACTAGCTTATTTGAATATTTGTATTTGCATATTTTATTATACATTTTATGAAGGCTATGAATATGAGGCATAGATCCTCGAAAACGTTAAGCCGATAAACTTTAATACTAATTAATATCTTCTCTGATTAACAATTATATATTTTACATATAGTAAGAAGTAAAGCTATATTTAAAACACATTTAATAAAAAGCCTTTTTAATCACAGGCATATTTTTTTAATAGTAAGTTATTTCTGTCAAAAATGCACCATTCCATTTCAGGTCTATGATTAATTTCATTCATTATGTTTCCGTTTGTGTTAATAACCTGATTAAAGTAATTGTAATTGTTATCACCACTCAATTCAGTGGTGCATGACCTTCTTACACTTGAGCCCCCATACTTAGACTGAAATTTTGTGACCATTATATGATATTACCATCCCACTATAAGCATATAAGGATAATAATAATAAAAGTTGTTTTACTACATAAAAATATATATCTTCTTTCTTGATATATATATATATATATATATATATATATATATATATATATATATATATATATATATATATATATATATATATATATATATATATATATATTCCTTGCTACTATCATTATTATTTTGTACACATTTGGTTTTTATTACTCATTTATTCATTAAAAATTTTATCTTCAATCATGTACATAAAAATGAAAAACAGGGTTTAAAAAATATTTGATTGTAAATCTTGTGACAAAAAATAAATATGATAAATGTATAATAATACTTGGTTTTTAGTAAATCTGTTGCTTTGTAGCAATTATAACTTTTTTTTAACCTGATTTAGAAAATGTGTATATTTAAAAACACAGTACTATATATCAATATTAGGAGGATACTGGCATTAAGAACAAACACTCTGGGAATGAACAAGAAAAATGAGAACCATATTATGATGTATTATTTATACAAAGTGGATTGTAATATAAAGAAAGAAGTGTTTAAATACAAAAATGCTCAGATACACATAGTGAATTAAGCAGTTTTAATGTATTTTTAATAGAGTTTTTGGTTTTTGTTTTTTCAATTAAAAATTTATTTTCCACATGAGAACTCAAAATTTTCCTGACCCAAACAATTTTTCTACAATTCACAAAACTGCTGATCTAATTCATCATAACCAATCTTTGTTTTTTTAAATATATACACATATATTTATATAAAATGATTAATTGTTGAGGAGTTTATAAGGATTTAGTATAATGAAAGTAATCCACAATCCATGAAGCTTAAATTACAGTGTACACAACTTTATCACTGTCCTAAACTACACAGGAGTTTTTGTAAGAGCATTATTATGAAAAATAAAAGTAGAATTGATAAAGATAATTATGTTTATTTGCATTAGTGGCAATCAAACCACATTGAACTGAGATAAATTTAAAACAAAAAATATTTTAAAATACTTTTAGCATATTTGCATTATATTAAAAATTAAAATTAGTGTAGTTTTTAATAACAATACATAATTTAAAAACAAACGCATGGAAAAAGATATACAGAATAAAAGAGTAAAAAATGAACAAAAAAAAAAAACATCCAGTGAATTTATTTTAAATTAATCTTAATCATATAATATTAAATTTTTATATTACATATTCAACTCACATATTTTGTTACACTGAATAAATGCATCATAAGGATTTAAATAACTTTTATAATTTTATGATGAAACTGTACAATTAATATTTTAGAATATAAATAATAGACTAGTATTTTTTTCAAATTGTTATTGATATATGAACTAATGTAGAAAAGATTGAATTTAAAATAGAATGATTGCATAGAAGTGACTTTCATGGCAAGAAAAAAATGTAATTAATGTTTGTCAAACAGTTTTGCAGAATCATTTGATATTTACAGTTAGTTATTTTCACGAAAATGTGTACTCTTTTACCAGTACATTCGCATGTATTTAGTGATAATCCATTAAAAATCCCTACTGGATAATAGAATTCCCACCCCACACAAGCATTTAAACAGCAAAAATGTATTATAAAGTCAAAATTATGTGTGAAATGCATATAAAATTTATTTATTGTATTGTACTAATAACTAAAAATGAACTTTTAAAAACGTAAAAATATATTTTTACAAGCCGAACGTATTACATTGAGAGTATTAGTTATCATTTATTTTTGCTACTTCAAAGAGTAAGTTTTTATCTATTCTGTAACATTATACAATAAATTAGTTGATTAAAATATTCCATCATTACCTACTACTTCAATCTTAGAATTTGCTGCTTATAAATCAGTTCTTTCTAAATGAACACCTTTGATTACAAATTCCTTTTTTTCTGATTCACGGTTATAAACATAATATATATTTTTTAAAAATACAGCATTTTTAACTAAGAGAACTAAATCAATAACAAAATTCTTAAAAATTCGTTGGACGAATATTGAGTAAACAACCAAACATAATTTAAAATATCTTGTGCAATCATTGACATGTTATCATAACGTTTAGATTGTTTTACCTAACCATTTTTATAAAGCATAGTATTAGGAATTATTTGGACTAGATTATTAAAATATAAATGAATACATTGTACAGGTTTAAACCTGCATTTATATATGTAATATAGGTGGGATTCGAACTCTGACTTTCACACGACCCACTACTCTCAGTGCCATCTCATATTGCTGACCCACCTGATCACACACGTGTTGAAAAGATAAATAATCACCAATATACATATTTCATGCTAAACCAGCAAACAATAATCTAGACCAACTGATGATTGCTGGTTTAGCATGAAATATGTATATTGGTGATTATTTATCTTTTCAACATGTGTGTGATCAGGTGGGTCAGCAATATAAGATGGCACTGAGAGTAGTGGGTCGTGTAAAAGTCTGAGTTCGAATCCTGCCTATATTAAAATATAAATGCAAACTTTTTCTAAGTTTTAAATTATTTTATTATTTAATATACTTTCAATATTTCAAACGGATGTCTTTAATAATAACTAAAATATAAATAAATTTATTTTAACCAAAAATTTATTTACTTTATTGATTGAATCACTTTAATTTAATTATTAAAGACTAGAATTGTTTAGATTATATTATTAAATCATAATTGTTTTATAATTCTTAAAATTATTATGTTGGATTAATATATTCTCCTTATTTCTATGATGTTATTAATATTAATTAATCTAAAAATAATATTATTTTACCACAAACTTTATTTAAACTGAAAATAATTTATAGAAAATAATAATTAAGTAGTTTAAATTTTGATTTAGTTATGTTGTGTGTTAAATGTTATTAATTTGAAATTATTGAAGGACACATGGAAGAAAGTGTAAGTTCAAACTTAATGCATTATAATTGTATTTTTATATTGGACTATTTCCATAATCTAATATGTGTATTTAAATAAAGTTAAATTTTTCTAGACATTCAATACATATATTAGATGATGGAAATAATCCAATATAAAAATACAACTAGAACACCATCATCACAAGACCTTCAGGAAAACACTAATACATTATAAAATTTAACTATGAAATTATATAATATTTTATCTTTAAACTTAATTTTAGTGTACATCATTGACAAAACAAGTGTAGTATCTCAATCATTATTTAAGATTGTCTATTGTTTCATAAAACAATTATAAAATTATCTAGAGTTCAAGAAATTTTAAAAAATAAAACCAATAATATGAATTAATTGAATAAACTTGGTATACAAGGCATTTGAAATTTGTTTATTATATAATGTTGAGTTTGAAATTCACATCTTAATAAGGAATAAACTGTACCAGAGCTATCTCAGACATTAGTTTTTAGAATTGTTGATGCGTCAGAGATGTAGGGATAATAAAAATATTTTATTTAAATTTATAATAATTATTGTCTAGCTTATGTGACAAATAATGAAAGATGTCAGCAAATACAAGAGGCATTTAAAAAATTCCCACAAATTTTAAATAAACAATCATTATTTCAAACTTGTGATAATACATGAGATTATCACAAGCATCTCAACAAGATTAATTTACGATCATTTAATTATAAAAATATCAATCTGCTTGCAAATAATACTTCCCTTACAAGAACATTGTGACCTGGCGCTCAAACCATGGACTATGTAGTTCCTTAAATGAAATTTAAAAAAAAATATTTGGAACTGAGTCAGAGTTGAGAAAGATTAAAATAACTTATCATGTTATTTCTAGAACAAGAATTAGCAAAGTAAAATATTTTTTTTATATATACAACTAATGACAATAAAAATTCTATAGGAAATAGTTAATAATTAAAAACTCTAAAATATTTATTTTTATTTCATGATTTTGTTGTTGAGAATATTATATATGTATTCAATTATTTTTATAAATACAATAGGAAATAGACAATATTTTAAAATAATATAACTTTTATATCTGTTTTTTTTTTTTGTGATTCTTTGTCCAGTATATATACATTTAATGTTTGTAATTTAGATTTAATAAAATTATATGATTTTTCCAAAAATTTTGTATTTTTTTTGGGATATATTTTGAGGTCCCACTAATAATTTTTTTAAGGCCCCACAAATCCATCAATTGGTTCTGTTCAGTACAATTTTTATATTGCACAGATTATATTTAAGACTAATCACAAAACCTTATTTACTAAAATAATGTTTAGAAAATTTAGCTTTATAATATAAACAGCATCAAATCCTTCATATAGTTTAGGGTCACTAAGTGTAAGCCTTAGTAATCAATGGATGCAAGAAGTTTGTGTCTGAAATTCCTATCTAGTGCCTACTCATTCCATATCTTCATACTAGTTTTTAGCATGTATCTTTCATCAGTCAGGAGCCATGGATCTAAAAGCATCCCCATCTAATGCCTACTTATCCAACATTGCCATACTAGTTTCCAGTTTATGGATTTCATCAGAGGGGAGCAATCCAATATGCTAACCTAGTTTTTAGTCCTTGATTTGAAAGCACTGCTTTCAAATCCAAGGCTCCTCATTGATGAAAGCCACAAGCTAGAAATTGTTTTAGGGTTATTAGATGAGTAGGCACTAGATATGGATTTTGTTGCATAAACAATCATATTCATTGGTTATTAAGATTTGCACTTGGTGAAACTACTCTATGGAGGGATTGCTAATGTTATTAATATATTGTTCAAGCATACAAAATAATCATGTGATGTTTTGATGCTTTTATAGTATAAACTTTATACTTTATTTCTTTCTTACACATAATGAACTTTTATCGCAATTTCTTAATTTCTTTTAACTTTACGTTTTAATTGAAACATAAACTATTATTATATTCTTCTATCTGTTAAAAATAAAAAATTCCATCTTAGAAATTAAAAAAAATAGTTTAACACAGATAAGATAGATACAACAAGCATTTTGTCATGTTACATTTGTTCAAAGTATATGTTTTGTAATTTAGTATATGTTAGCAATTGCCTATTTGTTTTTTTATTAGAGATAATATTCATTCTATTTTAAAAATAGCCATCTACACAAAAATATTAGCAACAATTTTCTAGTACAGCCTGAAATTGAATTGTTAAAAATAGAGAGAACAGTGCCACTTTTTAATTTCTTTTATCGATAATACTTACATTCTAATAGTTATAAATTATAACTGTCTGATTAAATCAATTTTATTTATAAAAACCGATAAATGTCTTTACGCTATCATATTGCAAACATATTAAATTCTTATCATATTATCAAATTTGGAATGGGATTTAATGTATAAAATAGGAAACAACGCTAAAGAAATAATATTTGTTAAATATGTAGACTACTTCATGTATGCGTGCTTAAATATATCTCCATGCATATATATATATATATAACCGTCTTCAATTTTTGTATTTTATTTATCATATAATTTAGACTATCTAAATTATGTATATACCATTATGCAAGCAGAAGGAAAAATATAGTCAATATTTTACATAATAACCATACTAACGGTCAGATATTACCCTACTGTCTATTAATGTACAGCCTGTGGCCACCTTTCATGACTATTACGTGTGCTCTTTGCCTACTAAAAGCAAAAATACTTCCATGGATACTTTAATTTATACTGGGTTTACACCCGAGTGTCATCCAGAGAATTAATGGGAACCTCCACAAGAGAAAAATTAAAACACTTCTAGTGCTTGTTTCATGGTCTAACTCAATTACCAACCCTCTCTATCCACATCCTACAAAATTTCCCCAATTTACGACAACCATCATTCCATCTACAACCTCCACCTTCAAAGATATTAAACAGATTTACTCCTTTCTCCATCCCTCTTCCCTATATTCAGACAAATCTCCATTTGGATGTATTCTATTTCCCACACAAAACTCTACCATTCCTTACCTTGTACAATCCTGCCCATTTCACATCTCCTGACGGTTCCTACTTTCTCAAATCAACCTGAATTCACTCCAGACAAACTTTCCTCCTACAGAGATTCCTCAAGAATATAGATCCTATTCCCCCAGACTTAACCTTTGATCATATGATAAATGATCCATATACAAATCAACTTTCATTCTTCCACTCCACATTTCCCTAACAATCTTAAATATTATCTTTCTTCCAATTATTCCCCAACTCTCACCTTTCTGACTTTCATCTTTCCAGATCCAGTTTCCTTCCTCATCCCAACCAAGACCTTCATTTCCACAATTTCACCAACAGAATCTTTCCAATTTTTTTTACCACTCCACCACCACTCAACTTTCCCTTTTTTCTTTTTCCTGAACATAAGAAATTCAATTCATTAATGATCAGATTTTGAATATTTGAAACATGATTATATAATTAACATTTTATTTTTGAATACATTTTATGCAGTGAGAGACTCAGAGAGAAGAAAATTCAGACGAAATTAACAATTATCTAAAATATTTATTTACATATTATAACATACCAAGTTTTAATTACATAAAAATGACACAACTTGAATTATTTACAAAATTATTTTAAAAATAATTTATTTAGTCTTAAATAAGAAGATAATAGTATAGTATTTTTTTAGATTTTAACCAGATTTGTAAGGAAAATATAAATCTTAGCCTCACTTCAGTTTGAATCAGACTTTGATTCAGTTTTGGCTTATTTTTGACCTAAGATTTTGATTAAGGTTTTTTTTAAAGTGATTACCCATTTATTTCTTTTGATGTTACTTAGAGTCTCTAAAAAACCTTTAATTTTTTCATTTGCATAGTATGAGTTCTGTAACAGTATTCTTGCATTAGACTCCAATTCCCAAGCAGCTATATAGCTCTTTCTTCCTGGACAGTGCATATCTTCTTCATCTAAATGTCTAGCAACATTCTTGAATGTAGTACAGGTTGATGTCTCAGAAACAGCAGGTCAGAGTTGTTGTCATATCCCAGGCTATCACTAATTTATAGGAACTGCATAGTCTAAGACTGAATAAAAACAATTCTGCGAATCTAGCAGAGCATGATGTAATAAGACATCCACAGATATTTCTATACATTGATTGATCCACAATATTAAAAATCCATAGTGACTGAGACTGCAAAATTCAAAAGATAATGTCAGTAACACAACATCAAAATCAACAGATGAAGAATAACAACTAATAATTTATTAGCTTTTGTATCTTTGAACAACCATTGTTCTGGGATCACCCATGCTAATCACTTTTTTATTTTTTATTTTTTATTAATTAGCCTTCTTTTCAATTACAGAATTATTTATCTAATTGGTTTATAGGATTTACTAATTTACAGTAAAATCTTAATTCCTTCTTTCTTGATTAAATTTTAATTTTACAAAAAATATTTTAAATGTAATTTTTATTTAAAATTAATATTTTGGCTTAAAATATTTCACAATCAAAGTAAATTTATAAATAACACAATTTTAAACTTCTCTCTTCTTTTTTTCTCTTCATTTTCATAGTACATCATAACATTTTGAATTTGTAGTTTTTAAAGAGAAGGTAAGTAATTATTAATGATATTACCTTACTGCCCATTAATTAGATTTTCTTTCAATAGAAAAATCTAATTAAAACTCTTAAATTATCCCTACAGTTTCATACAAATTTTATTATTCATCTTTCTTCTATTTCTCTTTATTTTAAAACAAGTCTGGTACAATTTGACAATTTTATTTTGTTAAATTCTAAATTGTTTTTTTGTTCTCTATTTCAATATGTCTCCCTTCTTTAATTACTATTATGACAACTATTTAAGGGATCTATGTTAGGTAATCCTTTTAATAAAATATATATTTACTTTGATGCAATTTTACATTTTACATATTTGTTACAATACATATTATTATTATCACAACATACCAACAAACTTTCCTATTTCCTGTAATTATATCACATGAGTTCTATGTTTTACAATCTATTGAAATCCAGTTGATTTATTTCAGGTTTAATTCTTTCCATAATGTCAATGATATCTGTTTGTTGTCTCATTCAAATATTATGTATATGATCCTTTCTTATTACTTCCATTATAAGTAATTATGTAATTGGGTTGTCTGAAGTCTCTTTACTGCTTTTGTGTTATGTGTTCAAGTCTCAGATCCATAAGTATGAAACAAATAGTAATATTTCTTTTTATTATTAAATTACTTTCGCAAAATGCACTTCACCCAAATATAATTCTATGCTTAATTTCTTTCAGTATATTTTACCATCTATATTAACAAACTGACTAAATCACTAAAGTATTTGTGGCTGCTAATTTGTTTTAATTCATGTTTATCAATGTTTCATCTGATAAATTTTGCAATATTTTCTGAAGTCTGAAACAAATATAACAATATTGTCTAAAAATCTAGATGATTTAAATAACTATATATTTTAATTTCCTTAGATTTCCATTTTAGTTCATATAATATTTCTTATAAAATTGCTCCAAAAAGTTTTTGAAATATGGAATCATTCCGTCATACACTTTTATCAAGGTTAAAAATTTTAAAATAATCTCATAGTTTAATTAATTTTGTTGCATATTTATAAATATTTTTTTCAAATATGACAATACTCCTATTGATGCTCTTGCAGAATCAAATTTCTTTTTTAAGTTACAAATTTGAAATACAATAGTAATTCATATTCATTGAGTCTTTCTTAATATTTGGATATCATACTGTATGCTAAAAGCATTTTGTCTCTATTTCAGTATTTTGTGTGGTTTAAATTAAAATTCAATGTAAATGAGTTGTAATTATTTTTTATGTAGAAGTGATTAGATGACTAATAGATCTGCAATTTTTAATATCTTCTTTATCATATTTCTTAGCAGATTATTTATTTAAATATCATCATAGTAGTGGTTGGAGAAAACATCAAACTTTTCTTTTGATCAATTTTATCTTTATTCTTTATGTTTTGTTACATAAATGTATATTATTAACAAAAATTGTTTGTAAAAGTATTATTTTAACATTTCAAAGGCAAAAAATTACTAAAGTGAAATTCATCTAAGAATATGAGTGTTTCCTTTATTGAATAGTTAGTTATATTGCTGAAACAAAATTGAATTTAAAAAAATCAAATTTATTTGAAATTAGTTTGTAAAGTCCCCCAAATTTTTTGTTTACATATCTGAAAGCTAACAAAATATTATAGAAAAGTTAAAATTTTATTTATAATCTTTAAAATATGATAAAAATAATTATCTTGTAGTGAAACAAAAATGAACTTTTTAGTCAATTACAAGTTGCAGCCACATATTATTAATTAGATCTTCTAAAACTAAATATTTTCTAAGAAAATATATTTCTAATCACATTATTAATCTTACTAAAATATTACAGCAATAGTTTGTGAAAAAAAACAAATATGTAAATAAAATTTAGAAAGTATATGTTTTATTTACAAAATCAAACAATTTAATTAAAAATTTTGCCACATGATTGAGACCAACGTTTGCAAACCAGTAGTAAAGATAGTGGCAAGAGGTGAAGTTAAGCCAAAGCAATTAACAGTGATAAACAGTTAACAGACTATAAGTCTACAGATCAGAAAATTATTCTAAACATTAAATATCATTATTATTGCTGCATTCTTCCAATCAACTGACATCTTTTTCATTTAGACAATATTGGCAACAATTTATGTACTTCATTTTTTTGTTTTTGTTAAGATATCAAAACAATTTCACATTTTTCTGGAAACTCATCAGTTTTGTAAATTTAATTGCATATATCACCTCTTCATTTAAAATTTTTGGTAATTCAAAAGATAAGAGAAATTCTAAGGAATAACTTGCTTTGTTGTTCATTATTATTACATAACCTTAAGTAAAAATCTTCACACATTTCATGATGCCATCTCTCTTTTTAATAATGTTGATCATTTATTATTGTTTTAAAATAACTTTTCATCAATATTAATTTACAGTTTTGTAAACTTTTTTGTGTGTCCTTTAGATTATTCCACACATTTAATTTTCTTTTAATGGATCATCACTGCCTTATTTTACAGATATATTTATACAACTTTTCTTATGTGTAAGCAACTAATAATTATGGGAAATTAAAAGATAAATTTGAGGTTCACTAGCTTTTTAACTGATCTGCTATTTTTCTTCTGGTTTGAAAAACATCTTCTAATTGTTTATTTTTAAACAATCTACTTAACTATCCAGAGAAGAAATATTTTAAAAATAAACTATTGTAGAATTTATTAAAAACTTCCAAGAAACTGCTAATTGATTTTATCAGATTACTGTATTTAATACTAAACAATTCATATAAGCAATACACTAAAAGACTTTTGTCTTCACATATAATTTTTAATAAATCTTTTCTCCAACTCCAACTTTTACCATGTGTTTTTACAGACTACCATGATATAAGACATTTTGGGAGACCTATGAACTTTATTAAAAGAGAACTGTAATATTTATGTATTTTTCTTTTTAAAAAAGTATGTTAAATTTATTATTTTTATTGTGAAAGTATATTTCAGCATTTTCTTCATGACATAAAATGTGAACAACAGGTACATACATTTATTTAATGATTCACAATTCTATATCATACATCACATTAATTTTGTGCGAAAGAATTAATTTTGAATGAATAAAATTTAAACTTAATAAACATTGTATATAGTTAATTTTTTGTTATCTGATAACTTAGTTTTAATTTACACATAGTATGTTTTCAATAGTGAAGTGACTTTTAGTGACAAGATCATAAGTTTTTAAAAGATGGCAGCTGCATACTGAGAGTGTTTACAAGTATTCCTCTATTTTTTATATAGACAATGTTTTACATTTAGAAGTACTGGTTAAACTTTATATAGTATATTTAAAGAGATGAAAGTTTCTATTTATTTCAAAGTAGATAAAAAAGTATATGTATATTTTTTGGAGTTAAGTTACTTATTAAATTGTGATAACATATGGAATTACTGCCATAGTATCTTTGCAAATGATATTTATAGAAATATATTGAGGTTTAAATAGAATAAATCATATTTAGTGTAGCTAATTCTAATTTAATTAAATCACAACCTGAGAAAACATACACTTCATTTATTTAAAATTTATTCAATACTAAGCAATTTTATGCTTAATAAAATACAACCTTACATATCATTTATATCGGATCAAATATAGTGAGCAAATATAATATAAAAATCTTTTTTCTACACATGTAAAAGTATTTAAGTTATTATAAGACTCTTAACATGCAAGAAGCTGGAGTTATTTTTAGGTAATAACTAATTTATATATATATATATATATATATATATATATATATATATATATATATATATATATATATATATATATATTATATATATATATATATATATATATATATATATATATATATTGTGTTATTTGATGTGAATAAAATGTAAATGTATTTATTTTTATTTTTTCTGTTAAATAGAATTTTTTTTTTTAATTAATAATCAAAGTGCAAATGGCAAACTTTATGAATATTGGGATATAATATGATGAAGTTTGCTTAAACTAAATTTAAATAGTTTCCAGTTGAACAAGGTCATGAAATTATTTTTTTTATGTGATTTAAATATTTTTTGTATTTTTTTTCCCACTTTTTATTATTTTTTTTCAAAAGGTTTTAAAAAAAAAGAATCCATCCTCCCTTTACATAAGAATGATGGGGGAAATTTCATTTCATAAATTTTTTTTTTTTAAAGGGGGTGTTTATATGTTGAGAGTCCCGCTAATTTTTGATATTATTTTGGTGTGAACTGCTTTAATATATTTACATTTATAAACAAATCTAGTCTTAAATATTATTAGCTTTGTTATCTAAATAATTCATGGTTTCAGTACAGTTCAAATGTTAAAACTAACTATTTGTAAATACTTTCAAAAATAGATTACATTTGCCTGGTTAATGAGGTTTAGTTAAACTTCTTTGAATTATACATTTCAATCTCTTTTAATCAAGTAACAATCTTTATTGTATATATATAAACTACTAGATCTTAAATAATGGTGAATAACGATCTCTATCATAACAAAAAAGATTGCCTTCACAACAAACAGATTGAGATTATTAGTATTGATTAGTATTATTTAGATGTGGATTGCTTTCATGTATTTCACACATATACATTACATTTTATAAAATTAACAAATAGCAAGGTCAATTAGCTCATATTTTTTAAATAAATTATATGAATCATTTCAAATAATTTCTGTTAGCAGATATACAGAAGTTGATAGATGGAAAAAGCATTCCAGGCATAGTTTATAAAATTCTATATAGCTATTTTTTGTATACCATAGAATAAATTGAAACTTTATAACAGAGTTAAATTTCATACAAATAGAATTAAGAATAAATACTTTAATTCTGTATTATATATTCACAAAAAAGATAATAATGCTATAATATTATTCGCTGTGATGTAAAGAGTTATTTTAATGAACATAATAAAATCATATTATCAAAGGTAGTTTTTTAATTAATTAGTATATATATGTTTGTATAAACAATATACAAATATAAGTACATTGTTTATATTAAACTTAATGTAGTAATTAGAAGTGATTTGAATGCAGATTGACAAGCTCTTTACAGCCATGTGCTTAATTTCATATAAGTGATTCACATGATCACGTACATGTGAAAAAAGATAAATGATCTCCAATATGCATATTTTTTGATGAAACAGCACTCATCAGTTGGTTCAGATCACCATTTTACATACATATTTTCTGTGCATTTAAAGGGGCATATTAAGGTCCTATATGTGAGGGATCAGAGTGACTTAAGATCAATATGGACATGACCGAAATATTGACATCAAAAAGGGCTTTGAGTGTTTTGTTATTGGAATTTCAATGATATGGATGACTGAAGACTTGGAGTGTGGAGTATATTGAAGCTTGTCTATTCGAAGATTTGCTATCTTCATATAAACTTATCATCAAAGGTATTTACTCTTACAATCAGATGTAATACATGTAATTGACTTTCCTGTTCTTTCCTCGATACCATTTGCATATTGCATGTAATTATTTGTCAGTTTTAATAATTTGAATATCTTATTTCTAATTCATGGTTATTTTTATATTGCTATTCCTAATTCTTAAAAAACTAGTTATTACAAGAAAGAGTATTTGTATACCGTATGATACTCAATTAATAATTATTGGTGTCAAATTATTCGTTTCGTTCATAAATAAGACACAAATTATAAAACGAAGATTCTAAGAACAATAACGGGTTAAAAATAGAAAATCTTTTTATTTTGACGAAATTAATTTCTTTAGACATATTATATAAATTTAAAAATTAATTTTTATTTGCTAATTATATGATATTATATATGTTTAAGCGATCAGATTTAAAACTAAAAACAAACTAATTAAAACAAAATCAAACTGATAAAATCATACCATTTACTTTACCTATTATTAAACATTCCATTACCGTAGGAAACTGCACGGAAGTTTTATTGATCTTTTAATAAATTTAAAATCAATGCATAACAATTATAGTGAGGTCAGTAATTGCTATTGATTTTTAAAGAAGCTAAAGATATTTATCTACTTTTTTTTAAAGATTTTTTTTTCTCACGTTTACTTTTTTTCTGTTTTTTTTTATATATATAAAAAATGCAATCTGCAAAAAACAAAATAAAACAAAAACGAATATTTTGAACACGTAACAGGTAAAATATAGAGAAAAGTTAAATTGAAGTTTGGAATCTAAAATTGAAAATATTTATTAGGTTTTTACTAAGTCAATATAGAATTCTGAACAAGTGATATTACTTGGGCTTACTTTAAATTATTGGTTTGTCTTTTTTTAGATACTTTAATGTATATTGATTATTATGATAATACAGACTATATATCTCATAGCTAGTATTTTTCTTTTTATCTTACTAAATGTACACTTTTTCGTAAAATAGAACGCTCTATAATAAAAATACATAATTAACTCATTCTGAATTTTTGTGTTTTAAAAAAAGTTTAGAAATAATCTGATGGATCATTTCTTGGCTCATGTTTTTGCCATCTATGATATTTCAATGTTCTTTATTATCAAATCAGTTTAAAAACACCAATTTTTCCATTCTATTTATTTAGGGTTCAACAATTCATATCCATGAAGAGTTATAGAAAGTTATATAACTTTAAACAATTAGTCTACATTCACATGTAAAGTTATTTTTCAGAATTTGTGTTGTAAAACTTTTTAGAGGTTTATCAGTAATAAAGCATCCAAAGTGGTACAAACTGGTGAAGTTTTTTTGTCTTTAATCATCATTTTTAAAAAGTAAATGTTTAAACAATCTTTTTATATTGAAATATAATCCAATCTTTTCATTCTATTCTTTGATTGTATTAATAAGTTTTTCAGGTCATTTTTTAAAAATTTTAAATATATGTAAAGTAATTTTCCTATCAATCCTGAATTCATATTTGTCCTTATTCAAAATATTGCTTTCTATTATATATTCATCTTATAATTTGAATAATTAAAGTGACAATATACATACATTTTAGCTGTTGTGTCATTTAAAAATAACCTGTTTCGCTATATGCTATTTTGTTTTAAGTTTTTAATTTCATGTAAAACTTTTTATAAAACAATGAGGTGTTGTGCATACCTATGTTTTAAAATTCGATTCCATAATTTACTATGAGATCGTCAAAACACATGTTAATCTTTTCTGGTTATTTTTCAACTTTTATTAAATTATATCACACACATTCGCAATAATGTTTCTTGACACTTTACATATTTTGAGAATGGCTTTTATTTCTTGAATTTGTACCTTAATATAATTCACTGATAATAAGTATTATATAATTTTCAACATAATCTTATTTGCATATGATATAAATAACATTGTATAATTATTTATATATCTATCAATAATACTTTTATAGGTATTGTATAAATTAATAGAGGTGAATGAGTACAAATATCTTTGTTTAAATTGTAGCATAGATGAAAACATAATTGATATATTAATTATAAAATTAAACTTGGAAAGTGTGTTTTTATAATTATCAATTATTAATAAAGAGGATGTTTATTATATATTTGGAAAGGGTTTTTAATAAGTATATTTTTACCAATTCTTAGATATGGATGTAAAATTGAACAGTATAAAGAATTTAGACATTTCAATGAAATATGGAGTAATATCAAAATATGTGTGCTAGAAAACAAACAAGTGCCACTAACATTATTTAAGCCAGTTTTATTTGGAAATAAAGTTGGGCTAAGCATATTTTTAGATGAAGTTGAATAATAGATAATTAGTTAAAAGTCTTAAACTAAATCCCAAAAGATTGTAAAATATCTAGAAAAGATAATGAGAGATGGATGAATCAAATAAGAAAGTTCATTGTTGTCATGTAGATAGAGGTGATAGATGTTATATGAAAAAAGACAATAGATAAGAAAACTAGTTCAAACTTGCCAAGATCATCCTCTTATGATGGATTATTAATAGATAAAAATGATGACTATGGTGATTCTTGATGTAAAAAAACATCTAAAGTGACCATAAGAAGTTTGTCAGTCACTAAACTTTTGCCATTAATTCTTCAACCACTCATTAGCATTATTTCTGTAGTCAACCAATCATGATTCTTTTTTAATGAAGCAAATAAAAGTATTGTTTGTATCCATAATACAGTTTTTAAGAGAATTTTATACTTCTATAACATAACCATGCTAAAAACAAATTTGCAAATTTTGTGTGTAATAACTTAAAATTTAGCATGGATAGGAGATGCTTCTGAAGAATAAACTTAAAGTTTATTATAAAGAAGATTTGAATTATAATTTAATTTTTGAAGCCTACTAAACTATGGTCTGTACAGCAATATGCAACATGAACTTTTTTCATTATGAATACTAACTATAATGTATTATAATACATGCCCTTTACTTAAGGGTGGATGTATTCATGTTATTTTATAGTGGGTTTTCTTTCCAAACAAAATATTTGATAATTATGGACATTTAAATTTATGTCACCAATACCATTTTTTCTACCATCTTTTGTTTAAACCTATTCTTCCTACCAAGAGATACATTAAACTTTCCAAAATAGAAATAAAACTAAATATTTTAATGATGATGATGTATTATTCAACAAGAAATAAAAGCTATATAACTCTGAATTCTATATGCACTAATAAATGAGCATTGGTAGGGCTGCATAAAACAAAATTTAAAACCTATCAGCTTTGTTAATATATTGATTAATCCAAGAATGGAAGATAAATTAGATCTTACAGCAAACAAAATACTTTGTAGCTTTCATTAATTGTTATGCATTTCTAAAACCTTAAAGCTATTTATGTTTTATTGATGCTTATTACTAATTTAACTAAAACAACTTTATCAATCTTAAGTTTGTACAGTTTTAGTTATAAGTGCTCCTATATGTTCAAGTCTTAAAAAGTTTGCACCTAAGAAACATCACACATTCCATATATATATATATATATATATATATAATATATATATATATATATATATATATATATATATATATATATATATATTGTGCCCTTTTGTATGGGGTCACCATTTAAGTTTTGTGCTAATCTAGTAGAAAATTTTAAATTTAAG
>JAQFVV010014810.1:0-26484 GCA_028023455.1 Epiperipatus broadwayi | reverse complement strand
GGTATGTATGTCTTGGTCTTCGGGATTCACGAAGTTGTCCTGGTGGACGACAACTGAATGCATATATACCCCATTGCATATATACCCCATTGCTGAGTCTGCTGATATTATTGTACGCAGCCCAGCCATCTGAAATTATGTGAGTACCTGGTAAAATGGACCGCTGGATTAGGGCCTCCAATGAGTTTTATCCGCAACTTCTGTTAAGAAGCACTTCTTTGACACTTTCAATACCGCTAAAGACCCAATGTCCTCTACGTATAGTCCCCTTGTGGTATTTTCTGTGGAAATAATAAGGTTTCGTCGATTTCGAAGACTAATGGCTCCCCATTGTTATCCATTCCGCTGAGAACCATCGGATTTGTGTCTAAATATTTGGCACACTCTTCATGACAAAAATTTGCCCAGTCAATGACTATTTTCTTGCTTACGCCGATGTTTTTTTTATTTTTATAAGTGCTATAAATCTAGATAGTTTAAATTGTTAAGTTATAAATCTAGATAGTTTAAATTCTTAAGTTTCAAATAATTTAAACTATTTATTTTAATTAATCTAGTGTAATTATTTAATTTTCTTTAAAATGGTAAATATTTTTTTTTATTTTTTACATTTTAATAAATTTTAATGTAATTGTGATATAGTAGCGTATACGTAAGATTTTCTTATAATAATTTACTTCTAATTTTGAAAACTAGAGGGCGAACATGATTTTTATGTTGTAGACGCTAAAGTAAACCTTTACCATTTTTTCAAGTACCTGTCACGTATACAATTTATTTTGATTTTATTTAAAATCATGTTAATAAATACTTTATATTTCATTTGTGGATTACAGTTATTTTTATAATATGCTATTATAAACTGAAAATAACTTATGTGCCTCTGTTATTAACTATATATTTAAATTTTATAGATTAAAAATATGCAAATAGGATTAGTTACATTTTTCTTGTTTTTAAATATAGAAATAAAAGTATTAATATATTACGAATATTTATTGAATAGTACCAACATATAATAGAACTACGTTGGCAACAGTTGGTCAAATTGATATCTATATCAAACAAGATTTTAATCTGCTCAGAAATAAACATCCCATTTACTATGTAGAAAATTTTATAAATGTGAGGACATCTATATATATGATCGCTAGGAATCTATTATGATAATAAGTTTTGTTTCTTGCACAGATTCATGTTATAATTATAATGACTTAATTAAGAATTAAAAATTCTGAAAAAGTAGAATTATATAAATATATTGTTATAATTAATTAATGCATGTTTAAAACTATATTCAAATAATTAAAAATGATAAAAATAAATTATTAAAAAGTTTTAATACTCTATATCTATACTACATGCACAGATAATGAAGCTAATATAAAATATTTTAGCTAAGTGTTTTCACACTTCTTATTCTCATATTCGTAGCTACTATCTTGTGGAGAAATATATATTCAATACTGTAAAACAGTTTATATAAAAGAAATAAATCAAAAATAGGAATAAGATAAAAGAGTAATATTAATTAAAACAATAAAAATATATAATTATGGGGATGATTAAAAAATTATATTATTTATAAATCCATAGTATAGGATAGTGTTTATAATGTTTTTTATATATATATAAGTATGTACCGGTATAAGATGAATGAAATTTTATTTATCATGAAACTTCCCGAATTTAGGCTAGCATAAATTTATACCAATACAAACTTATATACTATACTTAACTTACTTAATCGTCCATCATGGCTGGAACCAAAATCTATAATGGTATAAATGAATAAAAACTATATACTTTTAATAAAGCAAGCTAAATCTATAACTATAAATATGACTAATTTAGCAAATAGTTTACTACGTTAAGACACTAAAATTTATATTGTTATAAAAAAGCTTATCAATTAAATAAATAACTTACATTTTTTGAATGCTAAGTATAATTTATTTTCAAAATATAATATGAGGCATATAAGTAATAGTTGAAGAATATAAATTATAAAACACAGAATAAATTGGGCACCATTTTATTTAACTCCAAATAACCAATGAATATTTATTGAGATATTAACTTATATTATTAATGAAATATAAATAATACAATTACTAAAATAAGATTATAGATTATTTAGATATATAGATGTTTGTTTATCCTTAGCTAACTGAATCTCTTAATGTATTTAGTGTAATTATGTAGAGATTCTTTAACTAATATTACAATATAATATATTCAATGAATTAAAATATTCACAAGATGCAAATTTTAATCAATAAAACAATTTATTTACAAAAATAATAATATATTGATTAATGGATATATAAATTAATTTAATAGTGTCTGTGTTATTAAAATTCTTAACTTGTATAACTATGAATGATGCAAAAGATGATATATTGCTTAACCAAAAAGAAATATTCATATCATTACTAATAAATAAATATTAAAAAGATAAAACAAAATATTAAATGACTAAGTCTGTTTAAGCTGGTTTTCCAATTCTTTTATCATCATAAATAAAGAATGATCAATTTAAATACAACCATTGTTTTACAGATATACACATGGTTTATTTATACTTTGATTATATTACTTTTCAAATCTAAATTAAATAAAAGAAAAGCATACTTCTAAAATGTTATATAAAATTTATGTTAAATTTTGATAAAAAAAAAAATTTAAGATTTTATTTCAAATTTATCAAATTTTCTCTTTGGATAATTTTATTTATGTAATACATATAAGCACACACACTTAATATAAACATGTATATAAACATATAGCTAGATGTAATAAGCAAAATATACGACCTGAATTATTTCCAAAGATCATTGTGTATTTGTTAAATGTATATTAACACATTTTATAAGATACACAATAATAATAAAAATATGATATTGTTTATAGTTCACAAATCCTGATGCTTCTTATCAAGCTCTGATGTAAAGAAAATCTGTGGTGGAAAATATATTTAAAATTTATCTCACTTCCAAAGATGTATTTTATAATTATAATATCATAAAATTATGGTAAATCCTGGTATTATTAATATTTTTATCGCTGTATAAAATAAGTATTCTTTCAAATACATTAAATTTTTTTTAGAAATTCCAATTACACCTGGGTCTTGTTTTGTGCGGTTGATAAGTTCCTCAGAAAACGCACACAAAAGAAATCGCATAAAAATAGACTTAACTTACCTTGAAAAATGGGGGATACATACTGTAATTTTCCAAAAATCGCATAAAAGCAAAGCAACAACATAAAATTACTTTAAAATTCTCACACAAAAAAAATAAGAAAGTAAAATATGACTAATAAAAAATTTCAAATTTAAAAAAAAATTGATACAAGAGTAACTTTTTTTACTTTTTTTATTAACTACAGTATTTAATTTTATTCAAAACAATGTATTTTTATGTATAATTTACATTTTTTCATATATGTATGGTATTTTATCGCTATTTGAGACATCAGATTCGTCGTGATGTGAGGTACTGTAGCTTCTTAAACAAAGTCAAGAGAAAATACAACTAAAACGTTTTCCAATCACTGTTGATCCTTCCCATTTCACTAAGCGATCTAAAATTGAAATTTTTATTTCCAAAGAAATTCATTTTCTTGGGTGTTTTTTTTTTCTTTGTTAGAATAAATTAAAAGTTTGGTAATTTTCTATTCCCTGGTGTTAGCTGCAAGATGTTGCTATCTCTAAGTCAATTCCTAGAAATATCCTGTTTCACTGGGATTCACCCAGCAAAAGAGGAAATTTTCTACGTTATAAACTCAAACAGAGTCCTCATGTTATGTTGGACGGCGACAGAAGCCAACACAAAGAGACTTCTTTCTATGATAAAATACAGAAAGAGTTCCCGTTGGCTGCCAGTTATGGCTTTTTTCTATGCTAAAAGCAAAGAGAAATGCCTTTATTGGCTGCCATAGTTGATTTTGTTAATCATTTTATTGTGATAGTAGAATATCTATTTTCTCAAAAATTGCTTTTAAGGGTGAAGAATGGCAAAAATTTCAAGGATCACACGAAATGTAATGTCTTCATGAGAATTCGTCTGTGACGAGTTACTTTTGATATATATATGCACAAACAAAACAACCCAGTGTCTAATTATTAGTAATTACTTGTCCAAAAAAGAAAATTAGTTGGGTATTTTTTTTTTTACATTTATTATTTCGAAATAAGATTAGTTTTTATATCTACACACTAACAAAAACAACCCAGTTCCTGATTAATTACTGTCCAAAAAAAAAAGAAAGCAAATTAATCAGCGTTTGATTTTTAAATATAGTATTTGAGTTACGGTATTTTTTATATATACACAAGATTCACACACAAAAAAAGAAACCCACTTTCTGATTAATTACTGTCAAAAGAAACGCAAATTAGTCGGCTGTCATTTTTAAATTTAGTATTAAATAATGGTACCTTTTTATATAGACACACTAACAAAAACAACCCACTTTCTGATTCATTACTGTCCCAAAAGAAAGAAAGCAAATTATTCGGGTATCATTTTTCAATTGGGTCTTTCAATGACAGTCCTTTTTAGATATACACACCAACAAAAAGAACCCACTTTCTGATTAATTACTGCCCCCCCCCCCCAAAAAAAAAAGGCAAATTAGTTGATGGATATTTTAAAATTGTAGTGTGAATTTTTTCAATGTGATTAAATTGAATCATGTAGAATTACGTATTATTTTTGATTGAAAAAAAGATCGTAACTTTTTATATATATACACAAAGAAAATAAAACCCACTTTCTGATTAATTACTGTCAATACCCAAAAAAAAAGTTATTTGCGGGTATCATTTTTAAATTTAGTATTTCAATAATATTACGGCTTTTGATAAAATCTACACACTAATAAAAACAATCCACTTTCTGATTCATTATTGTCCAAAAAAAAATTGCAACATAGTCGGGTATCATTTTGAAATGTAGTATTTCAAGAACGGTACTTTTTATATATACACACAAAAATAATCCACTTTCTGATTAATTACTGTCCAAAAACAAAAAAAAAAAGAAAGAGCAAATTAGTCTGGTATCATTTGTAAATTTAGCGTGAATGTAGCAATTCTGTGTAAATTGAATTAAAAAAAATTTATAATTGCGTCTTATTTTCGATTAAAAAAATCCCGTAACTTTTGACAGATACACACAAAACTACCCATTTTATGATTAATTACTGTCCAAAAAACGTCAATTATTTAGGTATCATTTTAAAATTTAATGTGAATTTCTTAATTATTTTTTTTTAAAATAGTAATATTATTTACTAATAGTAGTTTGGAATCAATTATAAATTGTAGTATGTAAATTACATTACTTTTTATATATTTATAATTACGTATTGGTTTTTAATAAAATTATTTATTTACTCTAAAAAAATACCGTAACTTTAAAAAGACACTAAAAAAAAAATTAGAAAAACACCATACCTTCAAAGACACACACACAAACTAAAAAAAAAAAACAATATAAGATTAATAAATATTTACAAAAATGAAAGACTAACATCATATAGTATTAGTTACTAGAATATTTTATTAGAAATCTAAATCAGATATTTTTATATAAAATCAATCACAGGCCCGGAATCGTTATATGTATATGTTTTCGGTTAGCATCAACGCCATCTTTTGGCTAACGCCAGGGAATAGAAAACAAACAAAAGTTTAAATAAAAATAAGATCTTAGACTTATGATAATAAAAAGACACCGACTCACCACTGTTGAGCAAAATTTAATTAAAACTAACAATTAAAAATTAAATTCTTATTTTTGCCTTCAATTTTTTAATTTTCAATCCTGTTCAAAAATCAAATTCCATCGTTTTATATCACCTTAATTTCAGTTCACGTTACATAATTTTTAAATTTTTAATTACAATTAAAAATCAGATTTTAATTGTCAAATTTAATTGTGCCCACTGCTGTTACTCACCTTTTAAAAATAAACTTGCGGACACTAAATGATTAATTATGTACTCTTTATAAAAAGCAAAAATAGAACGCGATTTAAAATGCAAAAACAATAACATACATAGTATTTTTCATCTATAATGTTTGAACCGATTTACATTATAATCTTGTAAAATTTAATGTGTGTATATAAAATGGGGAAATCCTGATTTTAAATGGATTATGAACTTCTTTATTGCATAAAATCTATTACAGTACTATTATAAAGCGCTGAAAATATTGAAATTATTAGATGGAAGTCGAACTCCGATAATGCGCTATTACTTTAAATATGACATGAGTGCGCAAAATTTATAATATTTAAAGTAATAGCGTATTATCGGAACTCGACTTCTGATCTAATAATTTTTATCGCATAAAAGAAAACCCGCATACAAAGATATTAAGAAGAAACATGAATCGCATAATTTCAAAATCGCTTTAAATAAATCCGCATAAAACGAGACCCGGGTGTATTATTCATTTTGTTCACTATTTATTTAGTTGTTTAAGGCACACAATATATATATTTAAAATTCCGTCACAGAGCATTGCATATTTTCTTCAGATTTATTATATAAATACTTCAAGACAATTTTATCTCAAGTTGTTACAAACCTCATGAAAGACTGTTTTTCAAAGCCAACATTTATTTCTATCTAGTCTTCCATTACTAGACTTCAAATTCACTATTAATTTTTATATATATATATTTCTAAAATTTTGCTTACTAAAATACAGAATGAAAAAGTGAGTCTATCTTTAAAACACGGGTATTTTATATGATATTTTCTAATGATGAAATACTAATGATTCACTCAATTTTACTTTTTACTATAAATAGTTATAATTTCATTTAATCAAGTGTTTGTTCAAATACACCAGCGTCCCTGAACAAAATGTTTTATTTAAAATATTGTAAAATAAAAATATTATCACAAGGAATTTACAATTTTTTAAAATAATAGTTTAAATAAAAATAAATGAATACTTTCATACATTTATTTATTTAACATAAAATATATCTTTGAATTATTTAGTGAAAATAATTATTATAAAATAATAATTTTTTTTTTTAAATATTTGTACAATCTAAAATTATTTAACTGACCTAACAAGAATGCATATGCAATCGCAACAGATACATGATACAATAATTTACTATTTGTTTGTCTGTGTTTATGTTTTGATTCTTTAATGCATGTAGTGGCATAAGATATATATAAATAGAATGAATTTATTGGCCCATATTTTAACTTATACAGTCTTTCTATAACAAAATATTAACTTAATTGCAACAGATGGTTTATTATATTGCTTATTAAAAACAAAATATTAAAATTGTAAAAAAATAACAAACATCATTATTTTATATTCTGCTATATTTTTAACATCCCTTTATCAAAAATATACATCACTTGATCATTTCAAAACAAAACTTTGTAGCTCAGATAATGATTGGTGGGCAGTTGAAACTGTAAACAAGAAAGAATAAATTCTATTTTATATTAAATTGCATTGTAAAGTGTTCAATTTAGAGTATATGGTATTATGTATAAATATTTAAGATACATAGGACATATGAGATTTAAGTAATATCTTACATTGCTAACTTTTTGAGAAAAAATATAAGAAAGCAAGCTAAAATAGAAGGCAAAAAATATTGACTGATCTTTTGAAAAACTGTTAGAGGAGAGGTGAAATTCAGTATAAATTTCAGAATAATATGAAAAATACATAAATGAAGATATCCAGTTATGACACCTACTTGTGAACTCATGATGAGTCTGTATATGATGACATAATTAGTGCTATTTATTTATTTGATAACTTTTTTTTTTTGATTAATCAATAAATGAACAATTTTAAAGATGTTTATAATTCAGAATTATAGATTGAACTGATCTAATTTAATTAATCAAATTATGTTTGGACGGAGAGAAATATAGAAATATTTATTTGAAAAAAAAAATTGATTTATCTATATAAAAGAATACTACTACTTGGTCATCATCATCATCAACCATTATCAATCCACTGCAGGATGAATGTCTCTCCAAATTCAATCCATCTTTTCCTATCTTTAGATTCTCTTCTCCACATCACCCCTGCACACTTTCTTATTTCATCCACCCATCTAACATGTGGTCTCTTTCTGGGTCTTTTACAATCTCTTGGAATCCAGTTTAAAATTTCAATTGTCCATCTGTTATCATCTCTTCCAACAATATGTCCAGCCCAATTCCACTTCATTCTTTTAATTTTTTCAATGATGTCAGTAACAACTGTGTGTTTTCTTACCCATACATTGCGTTTTCGATCTCTTCTTGTTACTCCCAACATGCATCTCTCCATACTTCTTTGAATGGTTTGAAGTCTCTGTATTGCTCTTCTATTAAGTGTCCAAGTCTCAGATCCATAAGTAAGAACTGGCAAAACACATTTATTAAAAACCTTCCTTTTCAAACACATAGGCATATTTCCTTTTAGTATCAAGTTATTTCTACCAAAAGCACTCCAACCAAGTTTAATTCTATGATTAATTTCATCCATTATATTTCCATCTGTATTAATAATCTGTCCAAGGTATTTGTAACTGTTAACTTCTTCTAACTCATCATAATCAATCTTTATTTTCATATTTTGAGAAAATCTATTAAACATTACTTTAATCTTTTTAACATTTATCTTTAATCCTACTTTCCTGCTTTCATCTGATAACTCCTGCAACATTTCCTGTAGCTCTAAAGCATTATTTGCAAAAACAACTACATCATCTGAAAAATCTAAATGACTTAAATAATCTCCATTTACTTTCAATCCTTTAGCTTCCCATTTTAATCCACAAAATACTTCTTGCAGCACTGCTGTAAAAAGTTTTGGAGATATGGAGTCACCCTGTCTTACACCCTTTTTAATGTTGATTTTCCTACTATCATTATGTAATCTAATTGTTGCTGTTGCATTTTTATAAATATTCTTCAAAATATGACAATATCCTGGATCTACACCTTGATGATCCAATGCTTTAATCACTGAAGAAATGTTTATAGAATCAAATGCCTTTTCATAGTCTACAAATCCTAAGCATAATGGCAACTCATATTCATTTGTCCTTTCTATAATTTCTCTCAATACCTGGATATGATCTACTGTACTAAAACCACTTTTAAATCCAGCTTGTTCTCTTGGTTGGTGGAAATCCAGTGTTTTCTGTAGACGAGTTGTAATTATCTTAGTAAAAATTTTGTATAAAACTGATAAAAGACTGATAGGTCTGTAATTTCTAATAATCTTCTTTATCACCTTTTTTAAATATTAATATTAATACAGCATTTTCCCAATCATCTGGTACATCTTTATCATTTAGACATTTGGTATATAACTTTGCTAAAATTTTTTCTATTTCTTCACCTGCCTCTTTTAATATATCAATTACAATTACATCATTACCTGGAGCCTTCCCTTTCTTCATAAATTTAATTGCATGTTTCACTTCCTCATTCAAAATTCTGGGCAATTCGGAAGATATAATATGTATAGGAGGCACTTGTTCTTTATTACTATATAATTATTGATAGAAGTCTTTACACATTTTATGATGTCATCTCTCTTTTTAATAATAATGCCATCTTTTTTTCTTATTGCAGATATAAATTTCCTACCAATACCAAAATGTTGTTTTACACTTTTTAGATTTTTATTCTCTTCTACAGCTTTCCTTGCTACTTCACAATTATACTTTCTTATATCATTTTCAACTCTTTTCCGTACCATTTTACAAAATTTGAGATATTCAATCTTTTTTAATGCATCATTGTTGTATATCCTCATATTCCTTCTTTTCTTCATAAATTCTCTAGTCTCAGTAGAAATTTTATTGGTCAATTTCTGTTTTTTTCTACCAGCTATCTTTGTTGCAGTTTTTAAAAATGTATTGTTTATTTTCCTATTAATGTCATTCAAATCTGAATCATGTTCAAAAATCTACTAATACTTCAAACCGATTTGTAAGTTCTAATTTAAATTCATTAGAATGTTTTTGAAGATTAGGAATATCAACTGTGATTATTGTTTTTCTCAATAATTTTTGTTTCTCTAGTTTTGCATTAACATGTATCTTACATCTTGCTAATCGATGATCACTTCCTGTGTTAAATTTATTAAGAACATTACAATCTTGAAATATGTATTTTTGGTTAGTCAAAATATAATCCAATTCTGCCGTACCTTCATTTGGATGCTTCCATGTCCATTTCCTTTTAACATTTTTCTCAAAAAAAGAATTCATAATATAAAGTTTTTCTTTTTCTGCAAACTCCACAAGTCTATGTCCTCTCTCATTTCTATTACCATAACCAAAATTACCTACAGCATTTTCATCTTTCATTTGTTTACCAATTCTAGCATTAAAGTCTCCCATAACAATTTTAAAATGTTGTTTACTCTGATCAAAAGCCTTTTGTACATCCATATAAAAATCTTCTATAACTTCATCACTATGAGAACTTGTTGGTGCATAAACCTGAATTATCTGCATTTGGTATCTGCTATTAAGTTGTAAAACTAATCTTGCCACTCTGTCTGATACACCATCAATCTCCACAATGTTATTCTTCCATTTTTTATTTATAATGAATCCTACTCCACTTGTATTTCCAATATTTGTGCCTTTATAGTAGAGTATATGTCCACTTTTTAAATCAATTGTTTCTTCACCTTTTCTTCTAACTTCACAAAGTCCAATAATGTCCCATTTAATTATCTGAAAATAATTGCTTTGATACTTGAATTTTAAAAAACAAAAAATTTCTTATAATAAATTAATTATGAGTTTTCTACTTATTCCGTATTTACAAGTATATATATATAATTTATTTAGTGTTAAACATAATTTTTGTAATTTATTTGAATAGGTAAGATTCTGTCACCAAGACAATGTTCTGTATATCTCATATGTATTTCTTTTCTCTGAATTATTTCTTTATTGTAGTACAGTTATATCTAATAATGTTAGAATATAATAATACATAGTTATGTGTTAATAGTAAATATCCCCCATTAAATGATTTGAGCACATAAAGATTTCATCTCTCTTATTTATTTTTCAATTCTTTTTATTACTAAACTTCAGATACTCTTAAATAACTTGTTCTTTAGTATTATCTAATAATTTCTCCATTTTTTTTTTCATTCATCCCGTAAAGTTTTTTCACTCTATTTTATGAATATGCCATTTAAATTTTTTTTTTTTTATCCATTCTGTTTGAAAGTTGTATATTTGTTAATCTTTTTTATTATTATTTAAATTTGCATTTCAAAAACATTCTATTGATTTTCCCTTTTTACATTTCTGTATTATATAAGGTTTCATTTTAAACAAAATATTTGTTGTTTTTTACTAATTTTAATAGATTGAGAAAATAATTTTTTACTTAATTAGATACCATATTTCTCATTTTAGTTTATTTTTTAATATATCTAGTTTCAGTTATTTATCTTTTTAAATATTAAAAGCATTAACTTTTTGCACTCAACTGGTAATCAGAATATTCCATTTAAATTTAGCATTAATTCAAGTGTTAATTGAAGACTTGTGAGGAAGAAGTGATAAAATAAAGATTACAATTAAGAATGGTGAAGAACAAAAAAATGCAAGCTCAAAAATTTAGAAAATGTTTCTGTATTTTACACATGTATGTCCATTATATCACTGTGTATTGAATTATGACAAAATTTTTTAGTGAACTACAGATTTTTACTCTTTTTTTCTAATTTTATATATATACATTTTTATATAGTATTTTATTCGTATTTCTGTTTTTAGTTTTTATTTAAAAAATACAATATCACCATTATTGTGTTACTTTTAAGTTTTCTCTTATTTTCTGTGAGAAATACTATATCAATAAAACTGATGCAATGTTAATTTAAATTTTTCCAAAAAATTCATATGCTTGAATAAATAAATACACTAATCTTACCAATATCTTTTGTTTTTGTTCAAATTCTGTAATAGTCCTATTCTTTTATTCTTTAGTATAAGAAAATATTGATCAAAAATAATTGGTGTTTTTTGTAAAAGCTTGAAAAGATCAAAACAAATATTATTATTTTTCTCTTTATATATATCTACATTCATCTAAATTCCACTTGCTTTTTTTAAAAGCCAAATTGTTGCTCATATTAAAACATTTATTTCAAAACTGTCTATTCATAATTCTCACTATGATAAATATTAATTATTCTGAGATTTATGTGTTTTCACATTTTTTATTTAAATATTCATAAATTATAGGTGTAGATATTGGTAGCAGGCAGTGGTGTGATGGAGACCTCTCAAGGTGTCAGTGAGTCCCACTTCAATGTTGTACCTATAATAGACACTTTTGGAAGAAAAAAAGTAAATATCTTTGTATTGGAATTTTAATAAATGTATAATGAATTAGATTTTTTTACAATCTTAAACTTTCTAGGTGGCGCCAGCAGACCTCTTAGCAAAGGACTTCTCCCAAAGATATGGCCTGTTGGTTCATCCTCAGTTAACTTGCAGAAACGCCGTAGTTCTTCCCGTTCTATCAAACGTAAAAAGTTTGATGACGAATTAGTTGAGAGCAGTCTGATCAAGTCAAACCGAGGTAGAATGCAATTAATTCCACTTCCTGTTCCTTCAGAAACAACCATACTTGATACATCACCTTTAAATATACCAGAGAAAAAAAAGGTGATTTTCTAGATTAATATTTAAATAAAATTATATATAAAGATAGATTTTGTTCTAAATAAAGTATATTTCTTAATTATTTTTTTTTATTCCTAAATTCTGTTTTAATGTCTGTTTTATTTCAATGTTGTAAAATTTTTTAATAAAGGATATCTGGGTTTTTAAATTTAATTTGAACAAAATTAGCAGTTTCTAAATATTGTGTTATTTTTCCACATTTAATTTTGTCAGTGATTTGAATTGTTTTATTATTTAATATTTTTTGATCTTATCAGAACATATTCTCAGTCACCATTTTATTTTTCATTTACCCTTTTTTTTCTCTCTCTCCTATCACTTATATAAAAATAAGATTTTTTTGGTGTAATGGAAAAAAGAATTGTTATTATTATGTTGTGAGTATTATGCTTGATTACTGACAGTTAATTCAACTTCCTTTTTTTTCTATTCAAGTAAAATTATTTATGAGATTTTTACCATTTATGATTACCAAACGGTCTTATCTTGACTTGAATTATGATTTATTTAATTTTTTTTTTACATAATCTGTAATAGAATATGCACTTAAAAATAATAAACTAATGTATTACAGAAAATATATAAATATATACACATTTTAAAATAAAAATTAAAAAATACATATAGTATAAGCAAAATAAATATTTCTGTACTTGATAATCTTCACTGACTTGGGTTATGAATGATATATATTTATTTCTTTAATCTGATTTATCTTTCTAAAAGAATGTAGCAAAATGAGAACATAGAAGTTTGGTGGCAAAATAAAAAAAAAAAAGAACACATTTCTAAATTAGTTTGAAACAACTTTTAAAAACAGACTTTGTTTTAAATAATAATATATATAAAAAACAAACATTTTTATTTATTGGGAACTAAAAAGTCTAAAAATAATTGTTTCTTTAACCACAATTGAGGTTTTATATTTAACTTGAAATAAAGCACGGGGAGTCTAGAAAACATTATAAAAAAAAAAGTTATATAATTAAAAAAATTTTATCACTGGATATTTTTTGCAATTATTTGAAACATCAGTTTAATATTTGAAAGTATCTTCGTGCTATTAAAGATCATTTACAATGTAATTTTATTTATTTGGAAAGAGTCCAGTTTTATAAATAAAAGAAAAAATGTCTTTTACTTTTTAAATAAAGAAACTTTTAAAATCAAGTTTTTTATTTTTGAAAAAGTAAACCTATAAAATCAAGATTTGTTTTTATTTCAATTATGCTAAAATATTTTTAATGTAAATTTTTTAAAATATATATATATATATTGCTCTCTTGCATACATTACTGAAAACTTATTGACATGATATGAATATCTTTGAAATTTGATAGTAAAGTATTTAAAATTTCATCCACCATCCTCTGTGAATTTAAGAAATTAGACAGTCTATCTAAAATATTTTAGTGTCATATTGCATTGCCAATGAATTTATAACAAATGTATAAATTTAAATAAATTCTATTGAATATATATATTGTATTGCCATTGAACAGTGTTAAAAAAAAAAAAAAAGAATTTATAAGTAGCTTAAAGAGCTGTAAAACAAAACTTAAAGAAATAAAAAGCGCTACGGAATTACTTGTCAAGAATGATTAAAGAAGGTTTCGTTAAAAAGAAATTATTAAAGGTTTAATTAATAAAAATATAATTTAGAAGAGTTTAAGAAAAGTTTAATTTAAAGTGTTTAAAGAGTTTTTTTATATAATTGCAGATCGCCAAAGGGCAAAACACTGTGTCATTTATTATTATAAAGTCTTACTAGTTTAAGAAAAGCAATCAAAGAGGGGGGAGAAATTTAGCTAAATAAAAAGAAAAAAAAATTAGTTCTCTCTTTTCATAAACTTAAAAATAAAAAAAATGTGTGTGTGTAAAGAAATTAGAGTTGAGTTAAAATGTGTATAAGGAAAGCATATAATATAAAGTTAAATTTACTTAGAGATTGCTTGACCTAATAAACAAAAGAATGTGGAGTCAATAACTATAAAGTGCAGTAAACGAAAACAATGGGAAATAATTCAGAACCATATCTTATCCAGTGGCTAGATTAATCTAAGCAGGTATGCAGATTAAGTAAACAATGGAAATATAATTAATAAAAAATTACAAATTAATTAAACTAAATCAGAGTGACAAAAGAAACAGAGGGGATCCTATAAAAGAACTGAAAACCTATTCATCATCATTCGGACTGATTTCTGATTTTGTTTTCCATATTTGATTCGTGAGTTAATTAATACCATGCAGTGCTAAGCAGCTAGTGGAGTATGAGGCCAGTCTCTGATCCCAGTTCTCCTGAACACCAGACGTACTCCAGTTAGAAGCCATGCCCACATAATAATCTCAGCCGCCAAGGATGTCTATCTCAACAAATGAAGGAAGTCAACCAACAGCTAAAACCACTAGGAAGTCCAAAATCCAACCAGTTGGTCACTAACTAATTCAGTAGATGAAAGCGAAGAATAGTATCCCTGAAGTATAAAGTGCAAAATCCTAGTTAATTATGAACTTGCTTATTTCCCATTGATAAACTGATCTTGACTTCATTGAACGTTAATAGCCATAGCAATCTCTGAATGCCTTCAATAATTATCATATAAAATGAACTCTAGTATGTGCATGTATATTTAATCTCTCATAATATATTTAGAATAGGTATAAAGCTTTCCTAAAGTAATCAGTGCGTATTTCCTAGTATGTGTGCATACATAGATGTATAATTTAATTATGTTCTGCTTATTCATGTATTTAGAAAAGTAAACTAACAATTTTGTAATATTCTTTTTACTAAATATTTTTACATCATTTTTTTTATAGTTTGGTTGTTTCTCTTACAAAATATATTACCACTAGATAATTTGTAATTAAGAGCAAGCCTTAAGCGGCTTATTATAATTTACCTTTGTATAAATAAATAAACAAAAAGCTAGAAAAGGGTTAAAACAAGCACTAAATGTGTTTACCTGATGTCCAGGCATGCTAATTATAGTCTGATTAATTGGTGCCTGAGGTCTTACCTCGAAGTAAATAAAATGCTTTGAATGGCAGGAGGGTTGAAATTTAGCAGCCAAGAAGTTCTATAGCCTGGAAATATGGCACAGGTTATATTTCTTATAACTGTGGTTTGGTTATAGGTGCCACTGGTAAGCTTCAACTTTTGTATTTCTTCTCCGCTTGTCACACCGGTGTGCTACAATATTAAAAGTGCAGCTGGACTGGATCGAGATTCAATAGTAATAGTTTATATTTTTTGTAATTTATATAAACAGAGCGATCGTTCTCCCACCTGGTTCAATATTAAATCTCGATTTTAACATTTTATCCAAATAAACCTTGAAACAAACAAAGATTCTAACTTATTTAATTTAAACTGAGATTCTGAATTAAATAAAAGCGTTTAAAAAAAGAGTGGCAGAACTAACCAAATAAATTATTATTTTGATTATATGAAAATAAATAATGATGTATATTAATTTCAATAATTATCTTCTGCAATATATAGGTACTTTAAAGAAATAGGAGTTTATAATGAAGATAGGGTAAGAAGTGGTTAGTTGAATTAGTCTTGATCTTGAAAAGTCACTAAACCAGAATGATTCTTATTCTTTAACTCTGCGATGAAAAACCATGAATAGCCCATCCATATTTGTTTACTATATGACTAATCACATAGTAATAACAGTTACAGCAGCAAGAATGTATGGAATGAGCATTAGGAAATTGTCTTGCTCAGTTTTTTAAGGTCTCAAAAAGTAATCAAAGTATTTTCTTTCACTTAACAACAAATTTTTTTCTGCAGCCATTTCTGAAATTTACAGATAGATATTTGTAAATAATATTTATTAAAACCTTAATTAATTCTGTCACTTAATAGAAACACTGAAATTAGTCAAATATATGTTTGTGTATCATCATATATATTGCAAATCTGTCTAATAATTAAATACAGTTATTAATTAAATATTTTTGTTATTTAAATACAGCCTTATTCTCTATTCTTGATTTAATATTTCTTTTACATATGTTACTGAATAACATTTTAAACCCGTATTTGCACAAGCTGAAAAATTCAGATGATTCTACTGAGTTCTATAGTCTGATTGGGGAAAATATAAAAGTGTGAGGATGTTATCATATAATGGTCATGTTTAAAAATAAATGACAAATGTTTTTTCTTTCTCTTGATGTATGTATAGTTGAAATATTTATATTGTTTTATTATATACTTGGAATCATTATTTATTATATACTTATGCAAGCTCTTACCTACTGCCATTTAATGTTTTTTTTATTCTACTACATATGTGGCAGCCCAACATTAAGTTGCCTGCTGAAAATATCTTGTATTCTATTATATATATGGAGCACCCAAAGCATGGTGTGTTATAAGTAGATATAGGCAGTCTCATTTATTCGCTTACATGCGTTCAGTTAACGCATGTAACATCCTGTTGCAATGTATGAAAGTTAATCTTAGTAAATCTTAAAAATGTAACATGCAATTAGCTTCTTTAAAACTCAGTTTATTGGTTTATCATTATTGTATTTTAAAAATTTATTTTCTTTAAAAATCTTTTTTTTTACTATATTTTTTAAAAATCTAATAAATTTAACATCGTCTCAGATTTACTGATTATTTAGCAGTATTTGAATAATGTAACAAAATAAAAAAATAGAAGTGATATAATTTGTAGAAAGTTTGGAATGAAAATAAGTACAATTAAAACTAAATGTGGATAAATTGGCTTGGGTAAGAGATTAGATAGCAGTAGGAAAAAAGTTGTAGTGCAAATCAACAGTTAAATATTTGAAAGTAAATTAAATGATGATGGAAAGAGGTAAATAAAAATGAGAGTTTTTCTGGCAAACAGGCTTTTAATAAAGTTGCAAAGTTTTTCTGAAAGATTGAAGTTGGATCTGAGAGGATTGGTAAATACTTTGTTTGGAATAGTTTTATAGGGAAATTTTATAATTAAGAAAAGAATAGAGAAGATAAGTTTATAAAGTATAATTAGAAATGAAGATATATTGAAAAGAATAGATGAAAAGAGATTTTATTGAGAAAATAAAGATTCAAAAGAGAAATTGGATTATGCATATGTCCAAAAATAGAATAATCATGAAGAATGTATTTGATTGGACTTCTGAAGGAGAAAAAAGTTGTTTGATATCTTAAAAAGGTGATAGTTATAAGTTTTTTAAAAAGGTGAGTAAATGATGGTAATTTATGGAACAGTTTAGAATTTATGTGAGGAACCTGTTTTTTGATAGAGTATGATAATAATTATAAAGAATATTTTTAAACAACATCAAAATAAAACAATAGTAATTTATTATAACTTTTGCAATAATAAACTATTTTACTCATATGATTTATTGGTTCACTGACTGAACTCTTCTTGAAAATAAAATAAGATAGTTTAATATTAAATCTTCATCAAAGAGAATAAAAATAAGAAATGGAATAAAAATATTTTGATGTGTTTGTGATAAACTGATTTTCAAAGGATATATGTTTATGTAAATTTCATAAGATATTTTACTTATACTGCTAGTTTGGACTTGGGCTTATAAAATTTGGACTTCATTGAAAATGGTAGCGCTATTACAATTATAGATTAAAAAGCGTGATTGTAAAATATTTTAGAATTAAAATGAAAATAGGGCTATCATCTTGTGAGATGTTAGGATTATAGGAATGTATACGTTTGGCTATAAACAATAAGTTATAAACTCTTGTGATAGCCAGTTGAATTAAAACTTTCACTAAATTGTATTGGAAAAGAGTAGTGTGCAACAGAAATTTATGGAGGTAATTAAATAAACCTTAATTCCAAGAAATTTATACAGATGTACTGAATTACTTTTTTATTCTTTTTTATTATATTAGTCAACTGTATAATATCAAATTATTCTGCTAAAAACATGGCATAAGGTTTTTTGATTCTGGACTAGTGTAATAAATATTTTTGAAGTTTAATGCTTTATAAACTTCATATTGATTTTATAAAATATACAAAATATATTGAATCTGATCCAAATTGTTGATAGTTTATTAATTTTTCTCTTAGGGTGTATAAATAACACAAACACATATGTATAATATTAATAAATTTAATTATTAATATTACCAAGAACAATATCACTTAACTTTATAAGTTGGCATAAAACTTAAGTCCAGTTCAGATATCTTTTTGAAACAAAGTTAGTCTGATCTTACAAGCTTTTCACCCATGAAGAAAGAAGGCATCCAATATAATTTTTTCTCTCTAAAAGTCACAAGCTACTTATTTCTTCCATTTTTATTTATAAACTTAAGTTTTTTTTTTTGTAATAAGAAAAAGAATGCAATTTTGTTCTTTAAATTAATTTGCAATAATAAGTAAAAGTTCCTGGATTTATTACATGTAATCTCTTTTTAAGAAAAAGTGAGAGATATCAATTTTTTTTTTTTACTTTGGTTTACAAAAAAGCTTTTGTGATTTAAGAAAGTTATAAAACATCATTGTCAAGAACTTATGATCACTTCATCCGGCAACAACAACAAAAAACTGTTTAACAGCTTTCCAGATAATCCAGCTGATTAAAATGACAAATCTAACTTGTGAATTAACACAATGAATATGGAAAACCATGCAATAGCTGAAAATCACATCACGATAGCTTGAAAAAACAATTTAATTAGTGCATTAGCTAACTAAATCTGGAATTATGTAATTCCTGCAGATGCCAATTTTAAATATGCCTTGTTCCAATATGCAACAGTCATTGAGGATCTAGGATTAGCATTATCTATCACCTTTCACATGATTTCTGTCAAACTGTTTATGATGAACACATAATTCAGTCATACCATCATTCTATCTGGATAATAACTCGCAAAAAGTACATCAAATGAAGTCTAAAATTGCCTTAGAAATCAATTTTTAAAAAGGATTTGAGCCTAAAATCAGAATTCTGCTGCTATGGTAAATTTCAAATAAAAGGCCTTTATAATATTTATAGCCAATATTAATATTCTCTAAATAATTTTAACATTTTGATTTACCTTCAAATATATACTTAAATGTTTGTTTTTTCATGAACATTAAAGCAAATAGAATTTAGAATTAATTTCTCATTAATATTTATTCAGATATCTTTATATTATTAGAGTTAAATAATAAAAATTACATGATTATTTTATATTGGATTTAATTTAATTAAATGAATTTTCTCAGATATGAATACATACTCTCCTAAAATAAATATGTATATTTTAATTTTTTATCTGTTGGATTTATTCCTAAGTATAATATAAGGTGTATAAATAAATTTTATTTTATTGTATTTATATTATTTAAGTCTAGTTGTCCATTTCTCATTCAAAACCCAGTTAAACATAGCTATACACACACACACCATGTGATGCATTGCCATGTTTTTCTTTTGAACTAGTAGTGGGTAAATGGAGGGATTAATATTTAAGAAGTTAGTGAGGGATTTGAACTTGACCTATAGATGTTTTTTGTTATAGAAATGGCCCTCGAATCTGCAGTATAACATACGTTTTTAATAAATAAATAACTTCTATAGTGGCAAGGGATAGAATATTGGTCAGCAAATATGGATGGATACTCAATCTGATAATCATTAGGTTGGATATTAAAGTTTAAAGATAATCTATTTTTTCTCCTAACATTCATTAATCCCAGATTTCTTATAAAGGATTGTATATAAATCTAAAACATTCATTAATCCCAGGGTTCTTATAAAGAATTGTATATAAATGTATAAAAAAATGGGAGAAAAATTGTACATCTATTTCCTTTGGCATCCAACATATTAGACAATTTTAAACAATATCAATTTGCATTTGCATGCTCTCCTGTTATGTTTTGTTTTAAAATCATTTTAATCTAATGTCCAATCTAAATCCTAGAATTTTTTGAATTTCAGGTTAATATCTTAAATAGTATAAAATATTAGCTGCATGACTGTATTACTTTCAGTATTGAATCCTTTTTCTCAGTGGCAAAGGAAAAAGCCAGAAACTAATCTGGTGGTGACAATATTATAGATAGCATTATCCTAATCAGTTGTCTATTTCATTATTTATATTTATAGTAGATAGCTCTAAAACAGAATGGAAACAATTATTTTTGTCAATATGTAAAGTTTTGTAGAATTAAATTATAAAAGCTATTTTTATGCAATACAAATGCATTTATTGTCATTTTGAATTACTGCAGGGTTCAATTTCCCAACTCAGTAATAACTCACACAGCAAAACAAAAATATGTTTCTCTCATCTAATTCTGCAAACATTTTATATTTTAAAAGTATTAATAATTAAATTTATATATTTCATAACACTAATAGTAAATTATATATGTCTATAACAATAGTTGAAAATCTTAATCTATCTTAAGTCATCTATAGAAATTATAATATTATTTTTTATTCACACTTAAAAAGTGTTTAATTAGTTATTTATATGTATATGGTTCCATCTGGTAAGTCCCAAGCAAATGTAATCATATATATATAGTTATATAAAATAATTTTTATATACCAAATGTTAATTCATTAGTCTATGCTATTAGCCATTGGAATTATCAGTGAAAGTTTCCCTGATCTCATTATACATACACATCTGTGGATAGATTCAGAGTTCATAATATATATATATTTAATTTAAAAGATTTACCGTTAACATTTTAGAATGTGCAATATTTACTATTTATCTCCTTTATCTTTAAAATCATACAATGTCAACTTCCACAAAATGAATTGACTATTTCAATACCTATATTTTGTTCAACAAAATAGCGATATTTTTATATATGTATTATTATTAAACCTTAAGCCGTGATAAGTAAACTAGTACATATAATATTCAAGATCAAAATAACAACTTTTATGCCATTTCACTTTATTATATACTTAAAAGCAAGGTTATATAGTTTGTTCTTTCTTTGGATACAAAAGAATACGCATTAGAATTTAATATTTCTAAAGAAAAAGAAAAGGAATACTTTTATCGAGATAAAGTCATATTTGTACACATATATGCAAATCACTACATCAATAAATAAATAACGAATTACATTTTGCATGCATGAATATATTCATATGAATGTGTATGGATAATGTTTTGAAACATTTAATTGATATTTTGAAATCTATTTATAACAATAGCTCAATAAATTTTCGAGACATCGTTGCTAACGTCTTAAAGATTGACAACAATAGATATTACATCATTTGAATAGGATATATGAATTCTCTGTCATCAAGTGAGAAACTGATATTTTTGTTCTCTTAATAAAAAGTATTTTAGTTGTTTTTTTATGAAAAGTTATATAAAGGAAGTTGAGACAAACAAAATCGAAATCAATGGCTTAATACTGACCAAAAATGTTATAAACATCGAATTCAAAAAATCTATTCTTTATTTCAATGGCAATATTAAAATATTCTCTTTTAACCTAGGATATTATGAATATTCAGAAATAAAATGTTAAGGAATAAAAATTATTTGGGAAGGATCATCAGTGTGTTGGATTTTTTTTTATTCGTGTGATATGCGATTCAATATGGCTTCTGCTTTATCGAAGTCAGGAATCTCTCAGCCATTATGTCCAGAGAAATCTGTTAGCCACCTTACTTTTTTTTTCCACTCCCCACCCTAAGTTTTTGCTATATTCTTCTCGATCCTGCTTCATCTCATTTCCACATCATCATCTTTGTTCAGTCTATGGCCTTTATATCTAGACCTCCCTTTTTCTAAACCCAGCATAAAAACCAAGAACCCACTTTTTGTATAACTATTTAGTTTATATTTATTCTCCCACATCTTCATTATTTGTATTTTTTCTTTTTGTAAGCATTTACATTTAATTGGCAGATGCCTGATATTTTCCATGCCTTCCTTACATAACTTGAAGACTAAATCACTCATATTTTTTCATTTATGTGTATATTCATTTGTTGCTAATGATCCTGCTTGAGACTTAAACAGTAAACTACTTTACTTGCTATTATCATAAATTAACTCACACCCAAGGTTGTTTACCTCTCTATATATTTAAACTTGTTATTCTCCATACTAATTTTCCATCTCTCCAGCTACCTATTTTTTATTAATGCATCTATTCTTCTATCCCATTCTTTGCAACTATAACACTCGACAATCCTAACACAGTCATATCTTTTGTACAAGTGTACTGACAAAGTCTTTATCCAAATCTGCATACCATAGTACCATTTTCACCCATCTTGCTGCTTATCCTTTACTTGGAACCCATTTAAATACTATTTTGGCTATTCTCTTACTATCTATAAATTGCAGTAACAAACTCTCCATACAGTAGTGTCATCCTTTGCAAGCCATAGCAATCAGTGGATGGAAGAAGTTTTGTACCTACTCATCCAATATTACCAGACTAGTTTCTAGCTTGTGGCTTTCATCAGTGAGGAGTCTTGGATCTGAGAGCACTGCACATAGATTTTAAGATCTAATTCAGCTTTAGCAGCCATCTTTTATGTTATTACTTGATAAAACTATGAGTTCAAAATAAAAATACAATAAGGTTTTCAATTCAAGCTTATTCACTTGTATAGTCATATAAATCTGAATCCAGTTCAGAATCCATACGGTTTGGTGTCCTTGGTTCTTTAATGACTATAGTCACCATCATCTCAAGGCAAGATTTATATTAAACCACTAAATATTATATGATCATTTCCTATGCTTACACAAGCTGTCAACTCTCCACATGGTAGTGCCACCCAGTGCAAGTCGTAGTATGGAGAGTTTGTCATCACTTCAACAGCCCATGCAAGCATCAGATGAATCTATCACTTGCATATATATTAATGTGGATTGCTACTTTCTCTGAATATTAATGTGGATTGTTATTTTTTCTAAATATATAAGAAATAATCAAATGGTTTATGGATCAGGAACTCGTAAGAAAATTCTGAGCGCTGGAAGTGGCAGAGCTGGTTCTAATCTATGGATGTTGACCTCCTTTGTTTACTACTCTAACAATGCACTAAGTCAAGCAGAGCAAGAAAAAGATATTTTATCTGATTTTCAAATGATTATGTACTAAATTCAAGTAATTTATAGCAATTTATGCAAAATATTTTTGTGAGAGAACAAACGAGTGTCACCCACAGCACTGAAAGATCAAGAGACTGAAGTGGAGCTAGGATGGTCACACCGCTAGAAGAGATGACAACAGATGGGGAATGATCTGACCAAGGTATTTGTAGTTATTATCTTGTTCTAATTCATTATTATCAATCTTTATTTCTTCTTAGAAAATCCATTGAACATTACTTTGGTCTTTTAACATTTACCTTTAATTATACTTTTTTATTTTCATCTGATAACTCTTGCAACATTTTCAGAAGCTCTAAAGCATTATTTAAAAAACAACTACATTTGCAAAATCTAGATGACTTAAATAATCTCCATTTACTTTTATTTCCTTAGCTTCCCATTTTAAACCACAAAATACTTCTTGCAAAACTGCTGTAAAAAACTTGGAGATATGGAATTAGTCTGTCATACACTCTTCTCAACGTTAATATTTTTAGTATCATTATGTAATTTAATTGTTGCTGTTGCATTTTTATTAATATTCTTCAAAATATGACTATATGGTTTGACATCTTGATCCAATGCTTATAGAATCAAATGTCTTTTCATAATCTATAAATCCAAAGCATAATAACTAAGTTCATTGGTCCTTTCTATACCTTCTGGTCAGTACTTGAATATGATCCACTGGACATTTTTAAAACTACTTTTAAATCCAGCTTGTTCTTTTGATTGATTAAAATCCAAAGTTTACTGTAAATGAGTTGTAATTATTTTGATAAAAAATTTGTATAGAACTGATAAAAGACTGATAGGTTTGTAATTGCTGATATCTTTTTTATCATTTCTTAAAATTTTAATATTAATATTGCATTACTGTTATTATATTTCGATGCCTCTGTTGGATTATTAGCTTTATACATATTGAGAAGACCTATCACAAATCCATATTGTACTTGCTTGTGTAATCTTATATTCAAGGATAAAAACATGTCGCAGTGGATAGAATAACAGTTACTCCCTTAAAGAAATTATGATAACAAGACTGAATGGATCTCTTGAAAATTAAAATTTCGCTGCATCTAATGTATATTCTGTGATAATTATCTTAATGGATTATTATTCCCAAATATCCTGGACATGAAATCACATTATATTCAAATGGGAATAATTTTTTTCTAATACCTTCAGATCATTATTGTTTTAGGAATATTAGATAATTCTCTTGGATTGTGGAAGCTAAAAAATAACTGGATTATAGTTATTGAGTAATTTCATCCACCACAAGTATTCAAATGCTACGTTGGAATCTTATTGTATTTATTTAAAAGTTGTTCAATATTTATGTGTGTTTCTTGAGATCAAAAACTGAAAATAAAAACAACTAGGAGAAAATAATAATTATTCCGAATTATAAGTAACTATCAACTAGATATTATATAAATAACTTATTTAGATTTTCTTATATTGTAATAATGTCATAATAAGTTAAAGAGTTCTTGTCATTTTATATTTTTTTATTGAATATTAAATTCTAAGTATAAATATCTTCTCCTGTTTATGAAAGATAAGTCTATTGTCTTAACATCATCATAGGTCTAAACACTTATACAATTACTTCATTTTGAAGCACAGTTTATTTATTATATCAATCTGATATTTGCCTATCGGTTACTTATTGTATTGTTGCTATTGTTTAAAACTACCAGTCCTGACTTATTTATTCAATACATTGAGAATAATAATTATAAGTATATATATTGTAACGGGTGTGCTCGTATACCGTATACTTATTTGTTCTTATCTTAAATAAAAAAATATCTATTTTTTTCTTTATGAAGCCAAATAGTGATAAGAAAATTCGTATTTCTCTCACAGCATATTTATGGACGTCAATCATTGACTCCAAGCGCCAAACTTACTTTTTACATAAGTATTATGCTGGAAGAGAAGAATACGATAGTAATAGGGCCTCTCTACTAGCTCAGTACTCAGGGCGGGTGGCTAATAAACCGTAGGAAAATGTACGGGAGACACTCTATGCAACCAACAACGAAACTCGGATCAATCGTCTAAATTTATGAACTATATTCCATGAGTCAAATAATAAAACACACACATGCAATATACCTTAAAATAACATATCTTTTATTATAATATTTTCTGCTTTTAATAAAAATATATTTCCCGCACCCTTTAACATTTATATAACCCAATAAAACCTATATATGTATTCTGTGTGGACTTTCAATAGAATAAGAAAAACGAACGTATACACAGATAAAATCTAATCAGCTGTATTCAAAATGGCCTTATCTTAAAAAAATATAAGTCTCTTGCCTTGGTTCGTTCTCCTTGAGGGTTTCAGAAAACGTAATAATATTTGGAAAATAAAATATCTTAAGTTCATATTACCTGCAATTTTTGTCCGATGTGATCCCCGGGGATATCAAAATAAGAAGAAAAACACATGAAATCCGAAGCAAAACGTACGAGACAGTTCATCACGCTTCAGTTCATTCCGAGTCGGATCGATTCCCTTGCGAAAAGTTGATAGGTCTCCGGTCGATGTTCTCCGGTCACTGCTGCATGGATTCTTCGGGGTAAGGTCCAGAAAAACCCAGCACGCCTAAGCTTTTACCCCACCGTACTCATGTT
>JAQFVV010014809.1:0-26498 GCA_028023455.1 Epiperipatus broadwayi | reverse complement strand
CTTCCGATCTCTATAAAACCTCTGAGATATAATTTATTCATAAGATTATTCAAAAAGAAATAGCTATATTTAAAAATAAATCATTATTCTAAAAAATATTAATGTGGCAAAACATAAGAAAAGATCTGTCTTAATTTAATAAAAGATAAATCTGATGTGGCATCCTATCATTTTTGTAAAGATTATAAGATGCATTTGTATTTTGGGTTGTGAGAAAAGATTTAAAGTAACCTATCCTTTTAATGTCATATACATTAGATTTTAAGAGCCATATTATTTTTAGAGAGTGAATACAAGGATTCTCTTTTTCTTAATTTGCTGTATTATTGCATTTGTTTAATACTGCTTATTGATTATTATTTTTTTTTTTTTTTTTTTTTTATTATTATTATTATTATTATTATTATTATTATTATTATTATTATTATTATTATTATTATTATTATTATTATTATTATTATTATTATTATTATTATTAGCCTGTATTCATTGATATTATCAGCTTATATGTTTTTGAGCTAGTAATTTTCTGAGATTTGTATTCTTATTTGCTTCATATTTATGCCTATTTTCAATTTCCTTAGGTTACAATATATATATATATATCCAGGTAAAGTACTAGAGTAAATTTTACTTTGACATCACTAGGAAACTATTAATTACTAATTGGAAATCCTAAGATTAAACAATTTTTTTCTAGTAGTTAATTATAGTATTGTTTATCTTGAGTTTAAATGGAAGAAATATAAAGAAGATCATGTTTCCTTTAGTTGTTTACATGGATATAAATCTTTAATTTACATTAAGTCAAATCTGGGAAAGAATTTAATTTAGCTTATACAACACTTTGGGGAAGATAAATAATTAATTACAGGATGTCAAAAAAGTTGTGAACTCTTGAACCATCATAACAATAAAAATAACTGTCCAAGGGTTAAATTCTTATAACAACTTGAGGTAGGAATTTCCTTTTACTTCTATTCAAACCCATGACAAAAAGTAATTATAATCAATTAGTAAAGAAAACTTGTTTAGCATTAGGACTGCCAATTAGTAATTGATAATTACTTAGCATTGTCAAAAGTAAAATTGCACCTGTTGTTTACATAGACATAATCCATTAATTTCCATTATAATAAATCCTAGATAAAGATGATTTGAATGCTTTCACCTGTGCATTTATCGTAAAAAAAGCTTGTTTAGAGCTATTAGAATGCTCTTTATAGTACATATTGCTAAATGCAAGCTATATGGATCATTATATATATATATATATATATATATATATATATATATATATATATATATATATAATAAAAATACTTGTATATAAAAATATAAACAAATATTATAGACAACAATATTTGAATTAATAAATAATAAATTTATTGACATCAAATCGATTTTTGTTCAAAATGAACCTTCTCAAGATATTAGAATAAATCAAAAAGTCATGCGATTTATATTAAGTTACACTTATTTTTCAAATTAAATTTTAAAAATTATTAAAATTATTAATGTTTAATTAACTTCTGATTGTTGATAGTAAATTTTATAAACTGTGTCCTTGATTTGTCATAATTTTATGAAAGCTTTATTATTAAAGTTAAAGGATACCAAGTTTCTGAATTTGCCCAGATCCATGAAGTTGATTTGAAGTCGTCAATTAACATTAAAATTTTAATATTTTTAAAATTTATTTGACAATATACTAACTTAACATAAATCATGTGACTTTTTGATTTATTCTAACATCTTGAGAAGGTTCATTTTGAATGAAAATCGATTTGATGTCAATAAATTTATTATTTATTAATTCAAATATTGTTGTCTATAATTTTTGTTTATATTTTTATATTTAAGTATCTTTATATTAAAGTATTTTATATAGGCAACATAATGGATTTTAATTTCATCAAAATACAGTACAATTTATATAAATTATATTCTTTTAGAAGTACTTTCGACTATACACTTTGTAGTCTTTATCAACTATATAACATTGAATAATCAAAATGAGACAACCTTTAACAATACCCATAGTTCAATTCAGATTTCCCACAATTCTGTTATCTTAATATTTGATGACCGGCGATTCATTAACATTTGATGATTTCTTGAAATCAACATAGCCTCTTTTATTTTATGTTTATTATGACAATGTTCAATTTGAATAATTTTCATATTTTTATAATCAAATTTAAATCCATATTGACAAGATTTATTATGATCAAATATAACAGATGATAAGGTTTATTTACATCTGTTCCAAATTGATTCTCTTTTTGAATTCTATTATATAAAAGCATATGCTCTTTTATTCTCTTCTCAAATGTACACTTAGATTCACCAATGTATTTATCCACATCCACATATCAATCTATATATAATAGAATTTTTATTAAACTTTGAATTTTGAATTATTAGTATCTATTTATGTTATTTGTAGAGAAAAATCAATATGACACAACCTATTATAAATTTTTCTAATAAACTTGACCAGCTCATCTGATATAAATCATTGAAATTCATTTCATTTTGATATTTTTTTTTTATTTTATTATAGTGTTGATTTTTACCTTATAATAAACATTTTTAAAAACCATTTTCCAAGTCATAACAATATGACATTTACTTATCACTAGAATATTTGCATAATTTTTCATTTCGAAATAAGAATGATTTCAATCCAGACAGCTTATGCACATAGGTACATGTGATTCATAAATTAAAAATGTACATTTATTTGTTAATGACTTGTTGAAAATTGGTCATTATAAAAATGCTATTGCTAATATTATTAAAGGATTTAAAAGAAATCAACACTATAATAAAATTAAAAATAAAAATATCAAAATGAAATGGATTTCAATGCCATTTATATCAGATGAGCAGGTCAAGTTTATTAGGAAAATTTATAATGTTTTGTGTCATATTGTTTTTTTCTCTACAAATAACATAAATAGATTACATAATAATTCTCCAATTCAAAATTCAAAGTTTAATCAAAATTCTATTATATATAGATTGATATGTGGATGTGGCATACAATACATTGGTGAATCTAAGTGTACATTTGAGAAGAGAATAAAAGAGCCTATACTTTTATATAATAGAATTCAAAAAGAGAATCAATCTGGAACAGATGTAAATAAACCTTCATCATCTGTTATATTTGATCATAATAAATCTTGTCAATATGGATTTAAATTTGATTAAAAAATTTGAAAATTATTCAAATTGAACATTGTCATAATAAACATAAAATAAAAGAGGCTATGTTGATTTCAAGAAATCATCAAATGTTAATGAATCGCCAGTCATCAAATGTTAAGATAACAGAATTGTGGGAAATCTGAATTGAACTATGGGTATTGTTAAAGGTTGTCTCATTTTGATTATTCAATGTTATATAGTTGATAAAGACTACAAAGTGTATAGTCAAAAGTACTTCTAAAAGAATATAATTTATATAAATTGTATTGTATTTTGATATATATATATTGATTTGTATATTACATATATTGTGAAACGATTACAGATATCAAACTTTATATATATATATATATATATATATATATATATATATATATATATATATATATATATATATATATATATATATATATATATATATATATATATATATATATATATATATATATATATATCAAGATACAATTTATTTGATAAAAAAGATAATAGATATTTTTTATGACATGAAAAAGTGCATTCTCATATTGTGAATAACTTATAATGGGCCGTAAAATCAATATATACATAAAATGCATATGATAATACAACCAACAATTATTCATGTATATATTGGTTTTACAGTCCATGTATAAGTTGTTCACAATATGAGAATGCACTGGTAATTAAATTGTTTTTCTCATGTCATAAAAATATGTATTATCTTTTTTTTTCAAATAAATTGTATCTTGATATATTCTAGGTGTACAAAATGGTTGTAGCTCAATTGATAAATAATGAAGATAAGTTTATATGTCAACCAAATATCATTTTATTGTATTTGTATTTTAATGGGTATAAGAATATGAATATTTAATATCCACAATATTTGATAATTAGAGATTTCAATTTGCATCTTTTAAGATAAAGTCTCATTTACTTGATATGATATATTCAAAAATATTTTCTTATACAATATATTAAAATTGTTGTACTTGTTTTACTTTCATCTTATCTGATATGTATTAGTATAGATATTACCAAGACTATGGAAACAACAGAAGCTGAATATTTATATATAGTTAAGCATTTCATGTAGTTGTCAACCTCCAAATCTGAAATCTATCTAGCTTTATGATTGAATGTACAACTTATGTTAATTTTTAAAGTTGTTTAAATGTTTTGTAATAATCATATATTTTTTACACAAATATCAAAGTAATATAAAATTCAAAACAAAACCTTTCTTACCCAAAATCACGTATTTAAAAAAAATTGTATAATCTTGTTTTTTGGAATTATAATTTTACATATATATACAATTTTCTATCATTAAATTGATAAAAATGAGTTGAATGATTTAAAAATAAAATGAAAATTTATTGCCAATCTTTTTCTTGTATGCAGAAATTACATAAAATCAAAGGTATATTTACACCAGATATTTTACTGTTTTAATCTAATTCAACATGGAGTATTACTTAATTTAATTAGTATTCAAACTATTCTTATTTTTATTTTATATAAATATATATTAAAGAATTCTAGAAGCAAATAAAAAAAGTATTAAAAAATGCTACAGTTATAATTTTGCTAAACTATGATTGGTGAATTAACCTTAAAATATTCACTTAAATTTTTTAAGAAAATGCTACAAAAAATTTTAAAAAAATAAAATAAATCTATATCTTAAAGCAAATTAAAATTTCAAATGTTAATAGTTGAATTATTTTTATTTTTAATAATTATGTAGAATATTTTTTAAGTAATAATTAACTGTTTTCTTGTTCATTTTGAAACAAGTAAATTGCCTTGTATCAAGTATTTAATTACTTCTTTTTTTATATAATATACTCATATTAATAATGAAAAAAAAAAACAATCTTATTAATACTATCATTAAACAAGTTTTTAGATTATTAGCCTTTTATAATGTTAAATATTAAAAGGACATTAGTACTACAGGAACAGAATAAGATTTATTATTAGCTTGTCATGTCTTCCTTTGATCTGTATAATAATTATGTGTGTATATGTATATTAATTTTAAACATGAAAACATGAGTATTACAGAACAATTGAAGGAATTATTTTGAGTAGTTAATACATTCCTATTATATTTCAACATCTTTCCCATAAATGAAATTTCAATATAAGATACACATATATAGATAACTACACATATTCAATAAAGAACTACATATGGAGCTTCATATGGATTAACATCATGTGTGTAAAGTTTTTTTTTAGATTACAACCTTTAATTTTATAAGTAATTGATAAAAGGAATTTCAAGTACACAAAACTATTGGATTTAACCCTTTAGAAAGACTCATAAATCATATTATATGTCTTTGTGTTATTCTAATCAATTGACTTACAATGTCTCAATTGCTGCTATCTACAGCATTCATTTAATGATTTTACATTCATTTGATAACAAAAACTTGAAATAAATTATATATTATTATATTAATTCCAGTTAAAATCACTAGGTGTACTATCATTCAGAGAAAAGCAGAAAACAAATCAAAGTGAGCATATTTTCAAATAAGTGAACACGGTATTTAGAAGCAGTTGTTGAACTTGTATAACCTTGGCTTTTGTTTAAAAATTTAAATTGAAAATTATAAATATGTGTGAAATTTATATATATATTTATTCTTGTAAAATTAAATAAAATATAATTTTTTTTAAATATAATATAATTAGATTTTATTTGTGAATATTGTGGATGTACAATCAGGATGGAAGACCTTAATAATGTTAAGAAGTATATAGAATTTATTAAAGTGGTAGAAGGGGAGAAAGTTTCAAGAATGGTACACAAAAGATGGAGATTATTGATTAGATTGACTAATGTTAAGAATAATATAAGGTTCATAAAAAGGTGCCTAACTAATAATGTTTTACCAAATTTTGTGAAAATGGAAAAGTTGAGAAGAGTGATGAAAAATAAAAGAAACTTAAAAAGGAGTATGAAGGAAAGAATGCTAAGAGAATATATGAGAGATGGATATAGAAATAAAAAAAGAATTTATGAATATGTTAAGGATTTGGAAGGTAAATTAGTGACTAGAATTAATAGGAAAAAAGAACACTTATTTGAAGACTTCTTTGATGAGAAGACAGGTATTATAAATGATAAGATGAATGTAAGACATAACAAGAAGAATGATAAGTTGATGAGAGGAGAAGAAAAAAAGAAAATACAAGGGGAAGAAAGGAATAAAGAAAGTGATGTATGTAACTTGACATTGATAAAATTGAAAGAATAAATTAATAAATAAAGGATTGAAGTATGTTCCATATGAAGGTAGTAGAAAAAAATATATTTTGGTAATACAAATAGGGGTGTAAAAATGGTGCAGAAAGGGTTGGAGGATAACTATGGGATATATTATTATGATAATAGAGATGTATATAATATTATGAATGTGAATGATATAAAATGGATAAATGAGTTAAAAGAACAGGTTGGTAATATGGTATATAGAATGAAGTATATAGGTGGAGATAATAACCATATTAAAAGAAATATAAGGATAGGTGAAGTTGGAAAAATTAAAAGAGAATATAAAAGAGATATAATTTTTATGAAATTGGATAAAGGTGGCAAATTGATTATAATGTACAGAGAATAATATATTACAAAGATGGAAGAGGATTTTTTTGTCAAAATAGGGAGAAATGATACAAAGATGAAGAGTAATAAGATATGTGGAATGGTTAAAGGATTGTGTAATAAGGGACTGATAAGTAGAAGAGTAATGAAAAATTTAATAAGTAAGGATTGTGAGGTGGTGAAGATTTATGGAGCACCAAAGATATATAAAGAAGGGGTGCCATTGAGAGCAGTGATTAATAGTATATGATCATATTATGATAGGGTATCAAAATGGTTAGGAAAAATGGTTAGGAAGTTTATGAATAGGGAGAGTGTGGCTTTTATAAAAAAATAATAGGGAGTTGGTGAAGGAAATTAGGGAAAGGATGGAAAACTATGAGAGGTATAATTTGATAAATTGAATGTGGTGTCTATGCCCACAAATATAGATGTAGAGAAATCAATAGATTTGGCAACGGATAAGTATAGGTGGAATAGAAAGAGGTGGAAATGTCAATAGAAGTGTTGGAAAATTTACATGAGTTTGTGTTCTACAGATATTATTTTTCAGTTCAATGGAAGTTATTATAAACATAAGAAAGGGTTATTGATAGGAGGGGCATTAAGTGGAGTGTTAAGTGAATTTTACATGCAAGATATGGAAGAAGCTATGGTGAAGGATGAAAATGCACCAATTTTAATTAAGAGATATGTAGATGATTTGTTGTTAATATTTAATAAGACTGAGAGGCAAGTAAAGAAGTATTATGATAAAATTAATAAGTTAAATAAGAAGTTAAGATTTACAATAGAATGAGAAAAGAATAATGAGTTAGTGTATTTGGATTTAATGATAAAAAAGAGTATAGTAAAGGGAAGTGTAAAATGAGGACAGGGGTGTATTTATAAAGATGGAAAAGGGTAATATACTGAATTGGTAGTCTGATGTTGACAGGCAATTTAAAATTAGTCTTATAAAATTGAGGGTATTTAGAGTGAATATTTATTGTAGAGATAGGGAAGATTATAAAAAGGAAATAAATAAAATAATTAAGGAGTTTAGGGATAGTGGATTTCCAGAAGGATAATAAAAAGGAGTATTGAGAGTGCAAAAGAAAAATGTAAAAAGGAAGAAGGAGGTGGAAGAAGGGTAATTGAAAGGGATAGGAAGAACAAATATATAGGAATAAGAGTAGGTGATTATAAAACAGTTAGGAAGATTAATAGTATAATTAAAAAGCTTAATGTTAAATATAAAAATGAGGTGAAAATTAGAATAATGGATAAGAAGAGGAAAAATATGATGAAAGTTTTGGATAATAAATATATAGATAAAAAGTGAAATTATGTTAATAGGGTTTACATCATAGAGTGTAAAAAGTAGAGATAAAAAGGTTAGAAAGAGATATGTTGGTGAAACAAAGAACTCAATATATATATATATTATATATATATATATATATATATATATATATATATATATATATATTTTTTTTTATATATATATATATATATATATATATAAGGCTGAAGCAACATAGATATGATAAAAGTTTTCCGGTATTTGTGCATATGATGGAGACACGGTATGATTTGGAGAAGAAAAATATAAAAATGATTAGTTATACAAATAGTAGAAGGGACAGGAAGATAAGCAAAGCATTGTTGATTAAGAAAATAAGGCCTAATATAAATAGAGAAAGAAAGATAAGGACTTTGGTGGTGTAAAATTAAAAGTAGCAAGGTTTAAGATGATTAAAGTGAGGGGAAAGTAAAATTTATAGGTGAAAGAGTTAAAATTTAAAGTAATTGTATAATAGGAATGGTTAATAGAGGGAGGTAGTTGACAGGGAAAGAAAGGAAGTCGATGGTGGTTACTGAAAAAAAATGGAGAAAAAGTGGAAGTAGTGTAAAGTTTTAAGATAAGAATAGTTAGGTTTGTGTGGATATTAATGTTATAGAAGGGTAGTTAAATAAGTAAAGATGATAGTGAATAGTAAAGATTGAATGAATACAAGTTTTGAAGAGATGGTATGGAAATATAAAGGGAAATAGGTAAAGTATAAATGGAGGTGTAAAGGGGGAAATAATGATTTTATTTTTTAGGTTTAGTTTTTAAGTTTTTGATTTATTTATTTTATTTGATTTTGATTTTTAATTTTTTTTTAATTTTTAATTTTTTGATTTTTGATTTTTGTTTTGTCTTTTAGTTTTATTTATGTAATTTTAATTATGTAAAAATGTTAGTTTTTGGTATTTTTAGATTAATGTTTAATTCTTGTTTTATTTTTTTTGCTCCCATTCCCCTAATAGAGAAAAACAGCTTACTTGGGATTTGTGATATTTTATGGTTTTTAATGTTTTTTTGTTTTTTATGGTTTGATGTTAAAAATTTGAATTTTATATATTTATTATGATTATAATTTTAAAGTATTTTTAAGGAAATTTTAATTTTTTAATATTTTGGATTTTGAAAGGTTAAAAAAATTTTGTTTAAAAGTTTTAAATTGAGTTGTTTTTGCTTTACATTTTTTGGTTTATTATAATTTTATAAAAATGACTATGTGAAAATATAAAGAATTTTGTTTGTATTGATGGAATATGTGTATAATTTTTTTTGTTGTACATCTGAAGAAGACTGCTAGGAGAGTCAAAACTGTTATAAATAAAAAAATATTTGTTTAAAGTGTTAAAGGAGTATTAATAAAGTTTTTATTGAAATATGACATAAAACACTGGCATTTCATTTGCAATTTAATTGGTATTAAAATACTTTAAAACATAATTTTGTTAATTTATGTATTATTTATAAAAATTTATATTGCTGATAGAAACTTAGTAAAAATAAATTTTATTTGTCTAAAAATATATTTTTTTAATCTCAAGGGTAGAATGAAACCTATTATTTAAATTATGTTTTAATTTATTGCTCTGACATATTATATTTAATTGTATTTTTCATTTTTAAATTTATATTTGTCACAATATTTTTTTAAATATATGTATGTAAAGGTAAATAAAAATTTATTTACTAAAATAAAATGAAATGAATGTTTGTCAAATTGGCTACCAGAAGTCTGTTCAAAGAATTATATATCAACATAGTTAAATATCTAGTCCTTTCATAAACTAGTACAAACATAATCATTTACATTTCAATAATAGTCATATATGTAATATCACTCATAAATAATTTTTATTGAAGAAAAGTATCATTATTATATCAGTTTAAAACATTTCTTGTTAGATATAATAAATTTACAATTATTTTACATTTCATTAAATAATTTATATAAATAAAAAATTTCAAAAATTTTCAAATATTTTTAATTAACTAAACATATGCTGTATAAACAGATGATTATTATGAGTGTCTAATCATTAAATATAAATATACCACAATAAATGTTTTTTTAATGTTGTAATGACAGAATTATTTTTGTAAAAAAAATAGGATAGTTTAATTATTTAAAAAATAATTAATGCATTTCTTCTATGAAATATTTAATTCATATAAAAATAAAATTGACAAAAATTAAATGAAAAAAAAAAATATTATTTATGAAAAAAGGCAAAAAACATAATATTGGATTATTTTTAAAAGTTTTTATTTTTTACATTTTTTAAAATCATATAGTGTAGTCAGATAAATTGAGTTTTTTTATGAGATTGATGAACTAGAATTAAAATTAATTGGTTGCTGAAGAATTATTTTAATATTTTCTGGTTGAGTATGAGACACTTTACCCTTAGTAGATATATATTTAGTTTTACTTTTTTTATACAGACACATCTTTCTTTACTTTATGTAAATATTAAATAAAAATATATTTATTCCTTAACAATTTTGTATGTTTATATATATATATATATATACATAAAAAAGTATGTGATCATTTTTTTGTGAGAAAAATTAAAAAAAAAACAAATATAAAAATGCTCTAATCAGATTGAACAATTAAAAGTTTAAAAAATATTTAGTCATATTCAAATTCAAAGTTACCCGAAGCCTCAAAATAAATGAATTCATAATTAAAATGACAGCAATTACATTACATAAAAATAAATTGCTAAAAAAATAAATTTTTCTAAATAAACATAAATAATTATATGGTCAGTTACTAGGAAAGTCAAATGATATTTCAGTACCATAATGCATAATAGTTTTATTCAATTAAACCAATCCATTTTTTTCTTCCACTGTTAAACTGATACAAGAATTTTTATTCACTGAGTCCATTACTCTTATTACTATTAATATGCTTAATTCAACTAATTTAGAGTGTAGGTTGTTTTTTTATTATATATACCTTTTCTAAATTGAGGTTGAATTTTATTGACAACTTAAATGACATCAATTAAAAACAAATCATGATTAAAAATATTTGATTACAAATGTTAACATACAATAGTAACTGCTGCACAATCATTCTGCATCATTTATGTATTAAATATATCAAACACTGGCCTGTTATTCACCTTATTATGATAATAATAAAAACAAGGCATCCATAGTATAAATTTCTGTGCTGCATTGCTGCACATTTTGTTATTAATTATTATTTATATATAGTTTATTGTATGTAATATCACATAAAATATATTGTCCAGATAAAATTAGATTTTGTACATAGACCACATACCCACAGACGCTAATAGAGAAGTTAAAATTTGCATCCCTAAACTTTTTTTACAACTGTAAATCTATATATTTCCTTCTATTAATTAATTCTGTGTATAATTACTAAATCATTCTCCCAGTCCAGATGAATTCTCATTATATATTTTTTTTACAATTTTTAGATAAAGCTCTTTCAATTAAAAAGAAAGAATTTCACCTTTTTAACATATACACCTTACTGATTTTTATAATAATTCAATGATGCTATATTGAATACAGAGGAAACTCTCAAACCCAAACACAAGATAGAGACTTTATAATGATAAGAGTGGTTGTCTTATCTTTAACGTAAATTCTGATTTCTATAGGACAATCTAAAGCATCTTGGTTTGGGAGAGTGAAGATGTTATTTTGTTCACTTTTACATCCATTACTTTCTTACATACAATAAGTTTCATGAAATCTTTCAATTTACTACCTGTTAATATTAAAAGTTAATAGAAATTATGTAACATTCAAATTTATTTATTAAGCACATAGTTCATTGAGCCATTATAAAAATCAGTAAAGTGCATATGTTAAAAAGGTGAAATCCTTTCTTTTTAATTTCATATGGCCTTAATAAATAAATTTGAACATTAAAGCTGTTTTATTAAGTTGATATTCATTTTATTTCTTCTACTTTCTATTTCCATAATTATAATCTATTCAAATAATTTTTAATAGCACTTTTTTTACTTTGCTTGTGGTGTTTTTATTTCATATAAAATTTATACTGATATTAATTTCAACATCCCACACTTCAAAAATAAATGTTGAATACTCTCTTTTTAGTCCACACAATTGATATCTATTTGAAAAATTCTTAATTCATTTTTATCTTTTTTAGCAATCCAAGGCTCCTGTCTATATTAAATAATAGTAATCTGCCTCCAATGTTTCTTTACATCCTTTATATATTTTTGGTTTTTATAAAACTCTAGACTATTTTTATTAATTTTTACATAATTCTGTAATTTTTTTTCTAATTTATATACACTCTTTTTATATCTCATATTTACACATTTGTAATATATTCTTTACACATATGACATTAAATCACTTTTTTACAAAATTCATTTTAAAATAATATGTTAAGTGATATATTCACTCCTCATTTATAAGCTATGATAATACAAGCTTCACAAGATTAGTTTTAAAGAAACTCTTCCATTTTGCTGTACTAATTCATCACACATTACTTACAATAAATCATAATAGTACATGTTTTAATTTTATATTCAGCTTTTGTTTATTTGCTCTATTTAAAATGTAAAAGATGAAGTATTCACATTTATATCAGAATGCTTAAATATAATTATTATTTAGGTTGCAGAAATAATAATAAATTCCTTTTTTTAAATAGCTTATTATAAAAATATATAAAAAAGATGCTATTTACCTTTTTTTTAAAATGATAGGGTGAAATTTACAATTATTAATGTTCTGCTTTTTATATAAATAATAGATAATATATGTTTTATTTAGATACAAACTTAACCAATTCTCTTTTGCATAAACATTATCAATTGTTAATGGGGAAAACAACATTTCAGTGTATATGTACTATGTTTGTGTTTATAAAATCAAAATATCAATAATGCACAAAAAGTAGTATTAATATATTCATGTCTGTATGTGTTAAACAAATAAAATTGTGTATATACTAACAACTTTATTATATATACTTTATAAGCAGCTCATCATTTTTAAATAAACTTGATACACTAATTTGCCATAGATACGTAAATCTAACTTTTTTTTTTTAATTAATGAAAAGCACTTACCCTATCTTAATTTATAACAATTTTGAAATTTATTGTTTCATTAAACATGAAGTACACAAAAATGTTTAGTATTGAATGGAAAATACAATCAATGGCAAAAGATTAGTTCACAAGTTTTTAATATATATATATATCAAATGATTTTTGTATATCTATTATTATAATATCATGATCTTATGAAAATTAAACATTTAATAGTTAATACTGTATTTACATTAATAACTTTCTGATGTATCAATATTACACTGATTGTTTATTTTGAGAAATAAATGTTACTTTTTTTATCTACAAAGATAACTTTATATGCTTTGGTCCCTTTGAATTTATTATATATAGTTGTCCATATGAAAATTTGCACTGATAAAATGAGAAACTAAATAGCTAATGCCTTCACCAAGAATTATGCTATACGTGAAAAAGAAATCATTGAAAATTCTATATTAGTTTCAAATAACAACTTTATTCACACTAAAAAGATACATATGGATATCACTTAACCTCTTTTTATTATAGGTTACATGCTTACAATGTACAGTGGCTCTACAATAAAAACAATAAATAAGAAAACTAATGGTAAAAATAAAAAAAAATATAAACATAAGCCACTTAGGAATTATTTGGGTCAATTTGTTGACCACCAAATTCAGAGTTTTAACAATAAATAACAATTAAATGGAAAGGGCTGGATTATATTGTGTGACAACTTTTAGATTCTGCATAGGAGTCATTATGTCCAGTTTTTTAATTTTGCCATGACAGTACTATAAGTACCTAAGTGTTTTGATCTTCAGATCTCCAGTTGGTCCCATGTCTGACTGGCTAACCAGTGCTGGCATACCTTCCAATCGTATTCTTTGGCCTCACGAAGTAACTTGAGAAAAAGCTCTTCTGGACTATTATTCAATCCATTGTCAAAGACTCTTATTTCTCACTATCCATATAGCAAAATTTACAAAGGTGGCCAGTCTAATTTTACCATAAAGGCCACTCTTTACCGCCTTTGCGATATTATTTCCTAAATTATAAGGTAATAATGTTACAAAATCATAATTTCTATGTATTATTTCCTTGAAATGTATATTTTAGCTTAGAATGACTAAAATTAATTCCATTCAATTTGCAAATAAGCAAAAAATAGTAAGATGAAAATAAAACTGTAAATTCAAATTATCTCTGGAATAGACAATAAAAGTCAATAAAGTTTAAAAATAAAATCATTGTTGTTTGGTGAAAAATTAAATGTAAGATGATCAATTCTTATAAATCTAATAATAAACTTTGCAATACTAAAATATGGCTTTCTTAAAAATCACATTTTTTTAGCGTTTCACGAGATATATTTATTTTTCCAAAAAAAGATAAAACAATATTAAAACTCATGTTTTAAATGGCAGTATTTTAAGCCTGGAACATATCTATCGATAAAATGGAAAGTTAAATATTCTAAAATCTTCAATAAAAAAAATATATATATATTAAAATAAAAATCTATAAAAATTGAATTTTAAGCAGATAAACAAAAAATCTATAATTTGTTTTATATGTAGAAATATATAAAGTGAATACCATTTTTTTCTCATCGCTGTTTAAGTGCTTCATTTTTTATGTTATTTGTACTTCCTTAAATAAAATAACACTTTTATTAATATTCTCCATTCTTTTGTGATGGTATTCTATAAATCAATTATTATTTTTTCCATAAATACAAACAATTATTTTGTTGTGAGTTCATAAACCTTAATGTTTAGAATCCAGAAATGTCCAAGTTATTTGTTTGGAATTTGTTTGATGATTTTATACTGAAATTTACTAAAATAACATAGTTGCTAGTTCAAGCAATGCATATCAGATGCTTTTGGTATTTAAATTTTTTACTGCAATTAAAGATTTGTTTTATTTACTTATGATATTGTGTAAAAAATGATGAATTAATTAATGAATATTCCCCCAAAAACTATTTTACTATAATTTTTGGATGGATTTTTATAGTCAATATTATGCCTTATGTTTGCTGAATAAACCATTCTGAAGATACACTGCTTCATTACCAAATATGCTACATTTACAAGTTTCCTTTGCTAACCAAATCACTTGCAATACATTATGAGATAGTCTCAATCAAGTATTTTTTGAACTAGATTCAATTTGTGTGATTTGATGAAAAAATGCAATATATGGAACTCATTGAAATAACTTTTTCTTTTGAGAACTTTAGAAAAAAACATTGTGTGTATTATAAATATTTTTGACAATAGTTCTATATTAGATAAATTTTGTTTGTCACCACAATTAAAACAAGAATGCTTTATAGTTTTTAAAAATTATCAAATATTGTAAATTTATGACTAACTTTTTAAAAATTTAATATTTATCAATTGACTATTGGGAGATGCAGTTATTTTCATATGAAACACAGATCTATTCTCCATGTTTTGTACTTATTGATAGACATAGCCATTTATTATTTTTAATGCTTTGAAGGATAAAGGTCTTTTCATATAGAATCCAATTTCTCTGCTTCATAACCTCTCTTCTTCACATCACTTTAGAAAACTACCTTATCTCACTTATCTACTTCTCATGTTGTATCATTGTAAAACTTTTTGGATTAAACCGGCTTACATATTGTATCTGTCTAGGTTTTTTATAAAACTAATACATCAACATATTTTAAGACTGCTCCAAGTATTTTTTTTAATCTGAAGTCTTTCCATTTTTAATATTATTTTAAAATGCTTTTGATTTCACTAACCTGGATTTCTTCATCTAAATATAAAAGAGGAGGCAAAATGAATAGATAAGTAAAGTTATTATCTCAATTCTTATATCATTAGTGAAAAGTTAACAAAAATTCTCCTTCCAACTGCTCAAAATATTATTGTTGTTACATATGAGAATACCATTAATGGATATGAATTGGATTACAATAGTATTTGTCAGATCCATATGTTGCTTTTAATGCATAAAATTATTTTTAATATATTAAAAAAGATCTAAAATAACCATGATCAACAAAATTATGTATCTTTGGTGTTTTAATCCATCAATAAATTTAAGCTTTCTTGTCAGTCATTAAGCTTTGGTCTTTAAATTATTTTATTTATTATGAAGTTCTTCATTAAACTTAGCTTGCTAAGCTGAAAATAACACACGTTTCTTAATCAAGTTGCTAATAATAAGCTAATTTTCAAAAAAATATTGATGATTCCTCTTTTTAATTGATCGAAAAATAAATTTACTTCTACCTGTAAAATATTCCTCATGTAAATTTCATAATTCAGTAATACAACAATCCTGAAAGCCCAAATTAATAATTTTAGTATATAATAGCTACAAAAGTTTAATGTTATTAGTAGGTACTTCTAAATAATAAACAATGTGAATATGGTTAGAATAGACCCTTTTAATGCAACTATTATTTTAACATTAGTTCATACTATTGTAATATATGTCCAATAATCTGAACTTATATGTGTACATGTAATGTAAATTTCTTTGATATCCTGACTCTTAATTGTAATGTAATCTATTAAATGCCATTGTTTGAGAATGGATGCATCTGGTTTTCTTTATTGCAATTTTTTGCATAAACAAAGTATTTGTGATTGTCAGTCCATTTATTTTGCCAAATCTCCATAATTACAAGTCATGTGAGTATAACACTAATATTGTTATTTCCTCCATCTTTTGACCAAAGTATCTAAGAAGAAAAACATAATATTTTTTTTACTTAAATTTCTGTAATAATGCTAGCTACCAAAGAATAAAAGCTTTTTGTCACTGACTTCTTTGAATTTAATGTTGATGCATATTCATTAATCAAGTGAACATAGGCACTCAATATTCAGGCCAAGTTTTAATCATTGAATAACTGAAAATTAAAGTATATTAAATGATATGTTGCAGAAAAATCAACACCGAGTATTCTTCTTATATTTATTGGTCTATCTTTCCAAAAAAAAATTATAATCATCTACTTGTTTTATTACACTTCCTTCCTCTGGAAGACAATTTTCATTAATAGCAGCTATATCAATAGTAAATCTGCACAACTAATTAAAAATTTGTTCTGTCCTTTTCTTTTAGCATTGAAGAATTTATATCAAGTAAATTTTGCACATTCTATATACCCATACTTAGAAAAAAACATTTTAAGTATTTAATTTATTACTAGTATTGCCTTCTACTGTACCATTATCAGTTATAATGTTATTATTTTTATTAGTTTAATGAATAATTCATCAGGTATGCCAATCTAGTCAATATTGCATGAGACAGGTCTTTTTATATGATATTTTCTGTGTCATTTCTACTGTCTTGGTAAGTAAGAAAATCTTTAAATAGGGTAGGTAAAATTTAGAATTTTTGACAAACTGAAGCTTTTTGTCTAAATATAGTTAAAATTCAAGTCATTAATAAAATTATTTTGGAAAAAAATCACCATTAAAATGTATTAAATTTACTAAAACTGTATCCATTATTCCTTTCTCAGATCATGAAGATTTCAGTTTGCAAAGGGAATTAAAATCAGAATTGCTGACTGTGTAGTAAAGAATAGAAATGTTGCAAACCATAGTATCTTTTTGTCACAGTTAATATAAGAAAATGATTAGCATGAGAGAACAGGATATAAAAAATAACTATTGACATTGATAATAGTACCTAATCTGATGAAACATCATTCTATCATACAAGGCAGAAGAAAGTTCTCTTAGAAAGCATTTTTTCCTTACTATTCAAGCCTGAGCATGTTACTTAACAATAAGGAATAATAAATCTTAAAAAAAAAAAAAAAAAAGAGAAACAATGACATTGTAAAAGTATCTTATGTAGTTATATATATATATTAAAGCAAACATTTACATGAGTAAAAGATGTGAAAATAAAACTACTATTAATATTTTTTATTAATCATTCATTAGACTAGAGATTATCCAATAATAAATAATATTTCCGTAGTGTACCTTTCACACAACTATTCTCATGCAAGATAGGGACTGGATTCTATCCATTTTTAATACCTTGTGGAGAAATACAATCATTAACAAATGACAAAAGATGTGTGAAAATGATCTATAATTCCTAAGAATCACATTTCATACTGAACGAGCAATCATTGTTCAGTATATATATATATATATATATATATATATATATATATATATATATATATATATATATATTGTAACCTAGTGTTATTGACACTTGGTTTACTTGGCATTATTTCTGCAGGAAAACAATGCTATTCTTTAAAGAAATAAAAAGATAAAATAACAATAGTAATAATTGATTAATAAAGTATGCTATTCACTCACTTTGGCATGTTTTGGGTGAATAACTAATAGATTTAATAACTCAATGTCAATTTTAAAGAGAGAACATGAATAATTTAATTGAGATATTAATAATTAAAGCAAATTAATATGGTATAAAAGCTAAACAGTAATTGATTTTGGATGGGTAGAGAGGGGAGTGGATGAGTGTCTTATCATAAAGCACAATAACTTTTGGTAATTTCTTTTTGTAAAAAAAAAAAAAAAAAATTAAAAAAAAAAAAGAAAAAAATAATGTTTAAAGAATTATACATCACTGATTGTTAATTTAATGTATTTATTATTATTTTTTTTTATTGTCAAATTACTTTGTAATCCAGGTAAATAATACTAAAACTATATGATTGTAATAGGTTTTTCCTTTCTTTTGTTTATGTTATAATCAAATGATTATTTTTCTGGAAGAGGTCGCTAAAGTAAAAAAAAAAAACAACAACAAAACGAAACAACCAATTTCATAATCAAGATCAGTTTTTTTTGAAAAAAAAAAGATAGTCTGCTTTTAGTTTTCAAGGAAGGAACAGTGCTGAAATTTGGTAACTCAATTTTTTCATTTTATTTTGCAGAAATAAATGTAATCAAAGTAAAATTTTAATAATATAATGTGTGGCTAAAATTTTTTAATAAGATATCCTGATTTTCTTTACCATCTACCTATTTAAAGACCTTTTATACTTAAAAGTTTATTGTCTCATGCTAAAGTTCAAAAATGACAGATGTAACTAAAAGAGTCATGAAAAATTATATTATATCTAAATTAAGGAAAAGAAGCGATTTCCAAGAAAATATTAATTATTTATTAACTTTATGTTATTTATTGATATTTTCTTGGTATAGAAAGAAAAAATAATAATAATTGAAAGAAATATTTTGAAACCAAAGAAAATCAACTAGAAACATTTTCGCGCTCTTTCTCAATATTGTCTGCCTTTACAAGTAATGTAGTTACATACGTTAAAATATGTTTTATTCACCAAGAATTGTCTGGAAATAATAATAATGATAAATAAGATTAAATTATGCACCTGTATATTTTTTTTAAAAAAAAAAATATAAAAAAAATATAAACTTTCTCAGAGTAAATATAGGAAAAGTTATATAGGGGCATTCTTACGGAGAAGTTACCGTTAAAAAAAAAAAAAAAAATTTTATAATTCCTAAAGTATGAACAAAACCAAATATTATAGTGACTTAATGATAAAAATAAATGATATATTATATTATACATCAGTTGGAATTATTAAAACTTCATGTACATGTAAATTGACTGCAATTATTATCATAATAATCTCTCGGAAAATTGCGCATTTTCGTCCATAAGTAAGCTAGCTAATAAGTATACGTATCGTCAAAAAAAAATATTGTGTATGTTTATCGTCTATAGTCAAATATTCGTCTATATTAGAAGTCTATTTTTTTCTATGGATCCCAAAATTGTAGCAGTTTAATTCAAGTAAGAATTAATCTTCAATTCTGCTATATTTTTCTTTACCTAATTTATTAAACGCACAAAATAAGAGAAAACTTTTATTTAAAGGAAATAATACCATGCATTTATTGTTTTTAAACTTGCTTCGTGAAATACGACTGGATAAAGCTCTTCACCTGGACCAATTGCTCAACAGAAAAACATTTTCTAATGAGAGAATATGCACTTGTTAATTAATGATTGTTTAAAACTAAGTTATAAATGAGATGTATTTTTTTTGTTATATCACATAGGTTAAAGTCTGTATGGTCAAGGAATATTTAATAGCCTTGTAATGACAAAGGTATGTTTTAATATAATTATTATAGGTTAAGTTGATATTTAACACGAAAAAAAAAAAATCTATAAAATATGTTTTAATTATTACATACAATTGTAGGTAGAAATTTTGTATGTTAGATACGTAAAAGAAAAATATTTAGATATTTAAGGGGTAAAATAAATATTGAAAATTATCAGAAGTAACTAAAAAAAAAAAAAAATGCTATAACAAAATATTTCTTGTTAAAGTTTTGAAACGAATTTATACTGTATTAATTGAGGAATTTATTCCTAATTATTCTCAAATAACACATCCACTTTATGTAGTTTAAGATAGTATGCTACCAACTATTTTGAATGTTCCTTTATTAAAATTAAAATTATTATACTTTTATTCTATGATGTCCATTGATTTCAGATGTTGATCAAAGTATACACGGTAACATAAGTTTATTATAATCAGTGTATTTACTTATCCTGCCCAGATATAGCATTGGTATATGCTTAATATTAGCATAGGTAATAATTATAATGTATTTATTTTGTGGGATGAAAAATGATCTCCCCAAAAGCTTTGTTTTCCATGAGAGGAAGATTTTAAATATAATGTTCGGGTATGTTTATGGCCCAAGTGATCGATTCTCATAGATAGGACGATCAAGAATTTATCGAGCATTTAGTATGCGTCATTCGTTTAAATCCCAGGAGAGGATTGTATTTGGTGTGTGTTCATTGTATGCCCAAGTAAGAGGCAAGAAACCATCAAAATATTTTAATGTAGTAGATTACTCCACAGACCTTCGTGGTTATTCCATATTCCTCATGTGAAAATAAAGATAGCTCCACCATGGAAGGTGTTGATTATTGTACTTAATTTTGAAAGTTCGGGCAAGATAAAGGTTATATTGGAGGTGTTAGTTCCTCAAGATCCACTTTAGTATAAATAGTGCGTTAGTAACTAGGATCAATATCTGTATTGTGCTGCTAAATATTGCTAGTATTTGACAAGTAAATCAATGGAGAAAGTAATTAAAATTGCATAATTTAAAACGCTTATTTACTGAAGGAATATTCAAATGCAATATTTAATTCTGGTTAGTAATTAAATAATACTCATATTTAAAATTATACGTATGAATAAAATTTGTATCATAACTTAAGTTAGCATTAAGTTAAATGTAAGATGGTAAGTGTAACTTCTGATAACTGGCCTATAATTAGAATAGGTTATCCCATTAAAGACCATAAATAAAGTAAATGTATTAGAAATAAATTTAATATTTTGCATATTGCATATGATGGGATTAATCATTTAAAAAAAAAAAAAAAAAATAGTTAGTCAATAATTTTGAATAAAAGCTTCTACAAGGTTACCAAAATGTAATAAACAATGTATTGGTAATGAAATGTACTTTTAGTTAATCAATTCATATGATTGCATACAGGAGAAGTAGTAACCTCTAGTCCATAACCAAAAGAGTATATAGATTAATGTCAGTTATATTTTATATTTTTGTATTACTATGGGATTATTGAATAAATGTTCATATATTTTTTTTGTGATAATAATAAATTATAGTCTTGTTAAAATTTGTTGTAGATTCATTTTTTTTTTGTTTTTATATGCTAAATATAAGTGTTTGCACAATATTTGCAAAACCTTTTCTTGAGTCCGAAATCATTCCAAATTCTTAAAAACTTAATATACCAGATAAATAAAGTTAAGCAGATCGGAATATGTCATTATATTTTAGTTTAATGATAATTATTTATGGAGTTGAAAATTTAAGACTAAACATTCACCTTTGTGTAAAAAAAAAAAAAAAAATGAATTTATTCCCAAAACATTAACTTTGGTTGCACATTATTCCATTCCCATTTAGTTAAATTGTCTAAGTAATAAATCTTAGTTATATTATTGTGTTGTCATGGATGATGGAAGGACACAAAAAGCACCCTTGTCTTTTTATTATTCTGACTGAGATTCTGAAAAAAAAAAAAAGGCTGTGTTATTCAAAATTATACGTCATTATTGAATAGAATTATCATCACTTTAAATAATATAGCAGTGGATATGAGAGATGAAGACACATTGAATTTAAGTAAAATAAATGTTTCCTATAGCTGACCAGAATGCCAGTCATATGCGACAACACAATACTGCCGAGCATTTCCTTACATGAAACAAAGAACCCTGAGATTAATATTATTATAATTATTCTTTAAATTAATAAGTGATCAATTATTGTTGTTATTACAATCGTGGCATGGCTTAAGAGAATTGAATGTACAATTGGATTATATGAAAAGTATTTTAGATCATATTGGAAAATTAATGGATATGTTGCTTTATTTTGGTTGCCTTAACAACAAGTGCAAATAAATAAACTAATAAATTTCTAAACTTACTGGGTTAGAAATGGCCGCCCAACTACAGGGGCCATCAATGGCTATAGCTGGCCACGAGGAATTTAGTAAACTTTTCTTGAAGTCAATATTAATATTGTTTGCACTTGAATGGATTAGTTATTCATTGATTAAAAATATTTGCCAATAATGAATTGTTTTAGCCATAAGATATTATGTGAATATCTATTATATGATCTAATCTTTTGCCACTGAAAAATAAATAATTAAGTTGTCAGTTTATGATGTTGTGGTCTGTAGGCAATTCCATAAAACACTGTAATGATTTTATCATTTATGATGATCTGTTTGTCTGGTCTTGTGATTGGCACTTATGCTATATTACATAATATTTAATGAGATTTATATGGACCAAGAAGCATGTAAAAAAAAAAAAAGAAGAGCATATTTAGTAGTTAATGTTGGAGCTTTAGGAATATTAAATGTCAGAGCATAGTTTTTGGTGTATATTGTTTTTGGTAGGAGAGGCAGGGAGGCAGGATGTCTTGTCAATAATTTCTTATCGATAAATTTATTAATAGTTCATTGCTAATATTTCAGTACTGTTAAATACTAAAAGAATTAGAATTTTAATATGAGTGAAAACAAAGATAATCATAGTATTTCTGAGGATTTGGGAGGATCCCAAGAGTTACAATTCCCTGATACACAGACTCCATATTTTAGTGTACAATTAAAAGAGGAAGGGGAAGATTTGGATATAGCTAACCCAGAAGAAGCCACAATAATAAAGGGAAAACATGAAAATGAGCCAGATCAATTAATGAGAAATACATTGGAGGAATTCTTGAAAAAATTAGAAAAATCAAATAGTGAATTGAAAAGTCAGATACAAAACTCAAATAGTGAATTAAAACAATCAAATAGTGAATTGAAAAGTCAGATACAAAACTCAAAATAGTGAATTAAAACAATCAAATAGTGAATTAAAAAGTCAGATACAAAATTTAAATATTAAATTAGAGAATCAAATGCAGGTGATCAAAGAGACATCTCAAAATCAAGTACAGGAGATAAAGGACTTAAGGGAAGATTTGAGAAATCATGTAGAAGAATCAAAATTGGCCTCTGAAAAGCTGGAAATAAGAATAAGGAAAGAGATCGAAACAAATTCTGAAAGGGCAGAAAATATGATTGAGGCTATCCAGCAGGACTTTAAAGAGTCAATATATTGTAATAAACAATGAAGTACAGGAAATAAGAAATTATCAAAAGGAAACAGTAGTATTTCAAAGAGAAGTCTCAGGATAGAGTTGAATCTATTAAGGGAGAATTAGACAGTGCTAGAAGTGAAGTTAGTAATTTGAAAGAGGAAGTTAAAAATATAACTCTAGCACCTGACAATGTAGTGAAAGGATGTCAGAGCCAGATTACCAGATTAATAGCTAAACTAGAAACTCAAGAGTTGACCCAAGGTGAGATTAATCAAAATCTAGAAAGTGAGCTAAGCTCGGTTATGGGAAGAGTAGAAAATTTTAATGATATAATAAAGAGTAATGCACAGCCTATTACAATAATAATTCCAAAGATGAACCAGGGGAATTAATGACTCAGTGTGAGAGTAAAGTCTATCAAAGGTTAGAAGATAAATTCAGGATAGATAAAGATGAAACTTATTAACCAATTGGAACAAACAGATTAAACCCTTAAATGTTGTAGGCCTAAAAGATAGTTCTAAAGAGAATAGACTGTGAATGGCAGAACTATAAGTTAGAATTAGAGAGTCGAATGCAAGCAGGACGAGGAAATAGGGATAATTTTACAAAAAGTAAAAAGGTTCAAGTAAAGGTTTATCTGAAACTCAAGTAAAGGAAAACAAATAATGGTCATTAATACCCAAGTAATATCTGAGTTCACTATAAGCATTTGTAATTAATCCAGTAGAATCAATATAATATGATCCATTAAATGAGGCTCAGAAGTAAAGTCATGCTAGAGCCAGCAAGTAATAGCTTCATGGCCTTAAAATTCTTAAAAATAAAATTTTTAGAGGTGAATATCTGGAGAATCCACACAGCATTTCCAGAATCTGGAGGGAGTTATTCACCTTATATCAATATCTGAGATAGAAAAGATTGCTATTGCCGCGAACCATTAGTGTGCAGCAGCCCAAAGACTAGTGGCAATCATTATTTATTAAACAGAAACATATGGAGATTTCAAATATCTTATGTTAGCCAGTTTTTGGGGGGAAGACCGCCAAGATAACCTGAGATATCAGATATCTGAGAAAAGATATCATGTAAATAAGGGTAGTTATACCATTTTTTCAGGAGTCAGGGCTGTCAAAACTGAAAACCTTGACAGCTTATCCTTTATCTGAGATACAAATTGTGTGAATAATTCTGCCATAATCTGCCGAGGGCATATAGAGCAGATCTTGACTGCTGCTGACAGAACATACCATAGAAGAGGTAGTAGAAATTTTAGATTCGTTAGAGACCAGTGATAGGAATATTGATAATAGAATTAGGGTAAATAGAGACACCCATCCGATGGTGAGTAATATCAATTTCACAGATAGGTCACATATGGGAAGGAGGAAGTTAGTTAGAGAAAAAAGGATATTATAGGATGAATCCCTATGGTAGACAGAATAGCCACCTCAGTAGGCCAACAGGTTAAGAGTAGAATTCTGAATGAGAATCAGCCTTCTACTAGTGGTATCCCAACAATACCAAAGAAAAATATAAAAGGTAGTAAAAGTAGCGGGGCATTAAATTAAAAGGACCTCGCAGGAATGTTCCTCACTTCGGGGCCCTATTTTTAAACATATGGGGAACAGCATAATGTAGAAGACATGACCAAGCACTGGCCAGAATTAACCTTAAAAAGATAGGTGATAAATACACTCGTTATTCCAAAACCAGTCCACATCCTTTTAAAGTCCATGATTTTGTTTTTTAATTAGAACTCCCCCATGTGAGTAATCTCCGGGAAACATATGTTTAGAAAATTCATGTATCTTTATGAAGGCCCCTATGAAATTGTGAAACAAGTGGGTGAGAATGCCTTTTTGGTCTCAACCCCTGATGAGAACAAGAGGTACCTATAATGCTTGAAGCTTACTACCATATCCCAAGCAAAATTAAAACTTTAAACTGTATTTATTGACATAAGAAAGAAGTAGGATATAAACTTAGTAATACCATAAGAAGTGTTAAAAATGCATATATTATTTTATTTTTTTATTTATTATAACGGGGAGAATTGTAACCTAGTGTTATTGACACTTGGTTTACTTGGCATTATTTCTGCAGGAAAACAATGCTATTCTTTAAAGAAATAAAAAGATAAAATAACAATAGTAATAATTGATTAATAAAGTATGCTATTCTACTCACTTTGGCATGTTTTGGGTGAATAACTAATAGATTTAATAACTCAATGTCAATTTTAAAGAGAGAACATGAATAATTTAATTGAGATATTATTAATAATTAGAGCAAATTAATATGGTATAAAAGCTAAACAGTAATTGATTTTGGATGGGTAGAGAGGGGAGTGGATGAGTGTCTTATCATAAAGAATAATAACGGGTAATTTCTTTTTGTAAAAAAAAAAAAAAAAAATTAAAAAAAAAAAAGAAAAAATAATGTTTGAAGAATTATACATCACTGATTGTTAATTTAATGTATTTATTATTATTTTTTTTATTGTCAAATTACTTTGTAATCCAGGTAAATAATACTGAAAATCGACATGATTGTAATAGGTTTTTCCTTTCTTTTTGTTTATGTTA
>JAQFVV010014808.1:0-26502 GCA_028023455.1 Epiperipatus broadwayi | reverse complement strand
ATCTATTCCATAAAAAACAATATCTGCACTACAAGGGTGCCATCTAGGCATTTGAACCTAGAAAAATTTATAAAGTAGGCAGATACGTGCTGTTAAGATTCCACTTTATTTAAATATTCCGATCGTTAGCCCAAGTCACTAGCTCAGTGGAGACGCAGAGATAAAAATCTATATCTTAATTTCTATCTTAAATATCAAAGAGTAAAAGCCACTGCCAGAAATTAACATATAAAAATATTTATTTACGCACATATAAAATAATATTTAAATTTTGAGGAATAAGTTTAACATTTTAGATTTTTATATTAACTTTAATTCTAAATTTAAGTAGATTGCAAATAATGAGTTCACTATTTATTTAGAGGATCGAGTATGAATGGACATAGGTCTGCATTTGAAAGGAAAATATTCTTCCCTGATTTAACCTTAGGCAACAAATTTCACAATCAACTGGCGCCAATCCATCTGATACATTCATGTATTCAATGTAGCATGATACGACAACACAAAATACTATATTGTCAGGAATGTACATCTGAACAATAAGTAGAAATAGAGAAGACATTGACTCTCCACCAACAGGAATGTGACATCTGTTGGCAAGTAGATCAATAAACAAAAAACTCCATAGGAATGGACTGCGGTCTTCTGCTGACTTACAAACCCATCCATAGGCAAACAGAGGGTGTGTGGCGTATATCTATAATCCTGCCCATAGTGGACCTCATACTACATCTACTAATTACACAAATATATCCAATCCATTGAACCAATTCAACTACGAAATGAATAACCTAAGATTACCCTCCCCTTAATACAACTTTACAAAACTATATAGCCATTCACTCCGACTTAATTTTAACATTTTAAAATACGTTCGCACAGATTTGTTTAAAATGTTGGGTATAGATCGATTACATAGATTCCACGGTCAAAAACATTTCAAAATAAACATAAACGATCAAAATACAAAATTATTGATACCGACAATCGCAGAGGGAAACTTATAAGTAACCCAATAGTATTCACCATAAGATACTTGCGTTGTCACCAATAACTTAAAAGACATCCGAATAAATACATTTTAGATACTCACTGTAAGGTATCATTATTTATCGAATGTCTATATATTCTGATCAAATATGAAAACCAAAATATAATTAACCTCATAAGCGAATCCATGCAAGCGTCTATAAACAACTTAAATTTCATACATTTAAATAATCTTTACAATAAGGAAAAAAAATGGAAATGATGTTTATCAATCAGGAAACATATAAAATTAAACATTATTAATTTGATTTAAAAACTTAAAAGTCAGATAGAAGTTCATAAGCTTGAGCAGAAAGTTCTTAGTTATTTTTTAAATTTAGAGTTCATGTCAATATAGCTTACAGTATAAGAGTCCAGGTTCCTGTTGGCAATTCCCATGGCATCTCCATTGGAAGAAAATGTTTTGGAGGTAGCATTAGCTGGTTCCATTCTGGTATCACAGTCTTTTCATTTTATTTTTTTTTAAACAAACAAAAAAATGAGAGAGAACGGCAAGTGCGTCTTACCGTTGTCATCAAATCAAGTTGGAAAAACTGACTGGAACTCAATATTTTTTCTTTTTATAGTCCTCCTATGGATTCCATGAACAAAAACGTCACTGTTCTGTTTTTTCGTTATGGTCCGGGCCTTTATTTGCTTCCATTGGTCAAGCTAAAATCTCTTTCTTCTCTTATCTAACTTTTTATCTGACTTTTTAATTAAACAGCTTTTAGATAATTAATAAACAATCATTTCCATTTACAGATTACAGGAATTAATTAATACCTGTTTTTATTTTAACTTACGTTATTTTTTTATTAAAATATTTTTATATTTCAATCTTGTATTATATATATATAGTATCAAAATTGGTCTGCTTATAATGGGCTTCAAAATTATATATTATATACTTTTGAAACCCATTATAACCAGATCTTATATTATTGTGATTTAATATTTTAAAATACATAGGATCATATGTAAAAAATATGTTTTGTTTAATTATATTGCATTGGAAAGATATGCTTAAATTTTTATTTGTCATGAAAAAAAATTCATCTTATTGGTGCTTAAAAAAGTGTGTATTGTTTACAAAATTGCCAGTTAATGAATATATTGATTCAGAATAGGGAACACACATTTAGATTTCAATGGTTTAACCAGTTGCTTATTAATTATAAGGGGAAAAAAATGTAATTTCTACATTTTTCTCCATATCTCGGTCATTTTTGGTCACATATTCACTATTTTATGCTTATTTTATCATAAATTCACAGCTTTAGCAGTATTTAAAATTCTAATTCCAAAAAAATATGCATTTGACATTTGGCAGTGTTTTTCACAAAAAAATGATTTTTCATAGTGGGTTTTTGTTGTATAGACCCAACTCTTTTCCCTTATAAGTGGCTGCAAAGAACTAACTGTCAACATCAGCCACTGTTCTCCAGACATTTCTAACTGTCAAAGTCAGAAATCAAAACAAAATATTTCAAACTTTCTTAATAGATTTTGTATGTAAATAAATATATTTCTCATATTTTTTTACATTGATAATTAAGTTTTTACATTAACAAGTCTCATGTATTTGCAGATTTCATTCACACATTAACCCAACTTTCATTAATTATATATTTTTTTTCAAATAAAAGCACCAAAACATAAAATGTATTATTATATAATTACGAATAGAAGTTCTTTAAATGAATTAATTTTATATAATATTCCATTTGAATATAAACTTGCTCTAAACACACAGTTGCATACAAAAGTACCAAAGGCCAATTCATTATAAAAAAAATCCAGGCAAAACTAATCCTCCCTGGCAGAAAAAATATTTCCATCCCACTTTGCTCTTATCTATATTGAAAATAGAAAAAAATAGAATGAACATTTATTGTACAAAATAATTACTAAATCTAACTGAACCATGGTTTCCATTTACAAGTGAGTTACAAATACAAAATATAGGTGATGGCACAAACATATGCACTGTAATTAAAATATATATTTTTACTATTTCAATTCAATCAGAGTGCCATTGATAATCATTCTCAGTGCCATGCTAGGAATGTGTGTTTTAGGTTGCCAACTCCTGTATAAGATCATTGCACATAACACTGAAGAGGATTTACTTTTCAGTGTAGTACTAAAATTTCAGCTTTATTTATTTAAAGAGGGGATGTGGCTGAAATAATATAGCTATGAGATATTTCAAATTTGATTTATAATATGTTTTATTATTTTATAAATTTCTAAATTATTAAGGTATAGTAAACAATAGTAAATTATTATTAATAATGTCATTGGTTATAATACTCTATAAATCCTATGTGTGTTTGTGTATAAATAAAATAATTATAAAAAACTTTTAACAGGCCATTACAGATCAAAGGCTTCTTCAACAAAACAATCTCTAAAGGAAAATAATATTCACTTTTTTAGCCATGTGCAAATAATAAGAAATTAGTTTTTTTTCTAATAAAGAATAATTAGTTTTTAATTTACTGACAAATACTTACATGATTAGATGAGTTGGGTGAATTGATTAATAAAAGAATTTAAAAAAATGAATGGGTGGATGTGTGGCAGCTAAATAGATAATAAAGTCAATCTGGCAGCAAATGGATAGATAGATAGATAAGTTGATAGATAAGCTGATGTGCAGATAAATAAATGAATGTAAAAAAACATTTAAACATAATAGATGGACAGACAGAAGATAAATAGATAGATAGATAAAAGACAATCTGACTTAGATAGATAAATAGTTTTATTATGTGTGATTTTAATTATTTGTAGTAATAGTTTTCAATTTCCTTTAAAGAATACATATTAATACATCAATTATAAAAAAAAAGCGTTCAGAATTAACTTTTAATTCATACTTACTCTCAATAAAATGTTTATTTTCTCTTTTTGAGTTTATTGTTTCCCTCCATATTATTAAGATCTCAAATTGTTCTGCAGATGGTTGTAGTCCATGCTTGCAAGGAAAGCATCATTTTTATTTTATGATTACTTCTTTTGTATAAATGCTTTTAAATTTATAATATTTATATGTTTTCTCAACTTTATTGCATAAGAATAACAAAATAAAGCACTTATTTATTTTAATTTTTATTGAATGTTTTAATATTATATAGCTGCTGGTTGCAGAATTCTTGATTTGATAATATTTCTTACACTTTCATATTTTTATCTTGTATAATCATGATTAGAAACAAATTTTAAATTGAATTCTTATAACTTTAACAAAATTATGTCAAAATAGTAATCACAAAAATAGTTTTAACTTGTGATACTTTACTCTCATTGAAGCAATTATTAAATTAAACCTATAAAGTAATAATGCATGTCAATAGTGGCATGGTAGTAATTCAAGGATATTTTTAACAGCTTATACAGCATCGGAAGAGTATCCTGAGTAAATCTTTTAGATATTATTAAAACATTTTTATTAAAGTTTTTCATATACCAGTAAGGTAAGAGCAATATTTTTTATATACTCTTTGTTTCATATTATGCATATTTTTTATAATAACTATTTTTTAGATTCATTGTAATTTCAAAAAAACAAACAAATTTATTGATAAATTAATTGATTCTTTATTGACAATATGTTTAGATCTCTAAACATTATTGATGAAGAAATAATAGTGAAAACATAAAGATGTATTCAGCATTTCAATAGTAGCCATTACTACGCATCACCTTGATTAACAAGGTAATGAAAATTATTTTGTTGATGATGCTTTCATATTTTTAATAAAAAATATTGAATTTATCGGATTTTAAGATTTAAATAATTCTTTTAAAACTTAAAAAAGTCAAAACATCATCCAATAATTTAAAAATGATTTCATGATTAGTCGGTATTGATTGTGCTATTAAATACAAAAAATAACTTTCAATATTTTGATTCACAATGAAAAAGTTTTTTTAAAAAAGTAAAAAATTGGCATATTAAATTATGATAAAATTGGTACTTACTGCATATGGGAATTGATATTCTAGTTATAAAAAAAGTTTATTATTTTTGCAACAGAAGTAATTGTACTGATAGTCCGCATTTGTTAAGTAATTATAATGTACTATTGTCATGCCGTTTAAATTTTGCAATTTCATTTTCAGAACGTTTTAATAGAATATAGAATAATTTAATATAATGTAACAGAATTTTCTTAATTATACCCATGGAGAAATAAAAAGTGCTTTATTTGTTGCATATCACTTATATTGTAGAAATATTTCGTTGTTGTCAATTGTCCTTAGGTACTACTGAAATGGAAAAGTTTCGTTTTGGTTGAATATGCATTTTATGTTTTTTAAAAAAACATCATGATTGTAAGGAAAAGCTATTTGCAAAAAAGTATGATGACGCAGCTATACCACCTGGACATTTGTCAGGGCTGCAGATGAAGATACAGCAACAATGTTCAGAAGCACTTTTGTTTCATTCCTGTGCTCATAGATAAGATCTTGTTTTATTTCAAGTTCTCTAAAATCCTAATCAAAGAATATAAAAGCTTTTTTAGAAAAATTAATGGTTTAGCATAATTTTTCAGTAGTTCTACAACTCGTGCACTAACAAACTAAATAGAAAAAAGGTAAAATTATCAACTATAAGTGAAAGATTTAAAAGCAATGTTTGAAACGATTTTTAAAAAACACCAAAAAATGGAACAGTGACATTTAAAACACGTTCCAGTTACTTAGAATATTTAAAAGAATTCGACTACGATTCTCTTTTACCTATTTTTTTTTTTTTGATTCACAATGAAAAAGTTAAACAAATTTTTTAAAATATTGGCATATTTAATTATGTTAATTGTTATTTAATCTTTAATTGAAATTTTATATAATATTTTACAAACTAAAAACAATAAAATTAAATATTGCTAATTAAAAATAGATGACTTAAAACAGTAAATATGATTAAAAAAAATAATCATGATTAATTCTATGAAAAACGCTTCAGAATTGAAAATGTGATTAAAAAAGCAACGCCAACATTGCTTTTCTTTTAAATTTTAGTTAATCTTTTTATTCAAATAGATTAGCTTTTATAGACACATCTAGATCCATTTTTTCTCAAACTGATTAATGCAAAATGCTGGAGGTGGGACTCTAGTGGTGGGAAAGGTCTCCATGGCCTGAGTCCTAGCCCTCTGCATCCCGGGGCTGGGGGAGGGCTATACTGGGATCGATACTGATGTAGATCTTTTCTTTGGGTGGTGGAGATGGTGCTGACAATAGCGGTTTGAAGTATTATAATACAATATTAAGTAATAACCTGTAGATTTATACTTTACATTTGTCTTCAATCTGATAATATTAAATCGTGCTATCACACTTCCAATGTAAAGCTGTAACAACAAATAGAAAACTAAATTAAATGGCTGAGTGCTTTCAAGAAGATGTACTTCTCATATTCATAGCCAGTTATGATTCTTTCTTTGAAATCATTATATAAATAAATACCATATGCAAATTCTATGCAAATGAGTCACTAAGACCATCTTTTAGATATAGCAAAACATGCATCCTTACGATTAATGGTGAAGGAGTCTTCTGCTATAAAATAAGCTTTTACCTTTCACTTAATATCATGCCTCTCAGTACAAACTAATTTTGCAGATGTGGGTTTGAACACATGTCCTGACAGTTTTTGATGTTGTGCAAAAATTGAAGTTCATTGTGGATTCGTATGTGCCTTATTGTATCTATACTTGTGTTGTGATATCCTAGTAGTTATGGTGGCTCTTGTTTCACCATAATATGAGGCTTTGCATCCATTATGAGAGCATACCACTCTGTACACAGAAGCTATAGTGTCTTTAGTGTTGTTAATAAGCCTATTAGTTGAGATGGGTGTATGAAAACTCAAATGAAATTTCTTAGAGAAAGTCTTATAAACGTTTTATGCAAAGAATGCACATAGGGCAACAGTATCCAAGGCTTGTTGTCTTCAAGTGTTTTCCAATATTATTTACAAAATGTCTAATTTTTCTATATACTATATTATGCCTGTATCCTGATTTGATTAAGTTGTTAGTATAAATAATTAAGTTAGATCTTTTGTCTGCCTCAAACTTGCACAAATAGTAATTTCTGAAAAGAAATGATGTCAATCCAGCAAACTTGTGAGTCATAGGTGTGTATGATTCAGGGTGAATCTGTCCACAAACTTCTGGTGGCTTCATGACCATTGTATAGTTAAGCATACTTCCCTCTCTGTGTACCTTGATACCTAAATATTTTACCTCTTGCACCATATCTTCCCATGTAATATTTAAATTTAATGATGTGTTCACTTGTATCCGATTTTTGATGTGCTCAACAATATTTACTGGAGCAGCAGTGAATAAGTCATCCACATACCTCATATATATTATATTATTATCCACTATGTTGTATTTCAGATAATACTTGTTTTTCATAAAAATTCAAATAGATTCTTTCTATACATTGCAATAAAGCTTTTTCTAAAGCCAAGTATTATAAAATGTATCCATCTTCTTCCATGCCCTCTCGAATGTTTGCTAATGCTAAATTACACAAGCCCGACATGCCTCTGAGGTTGATGCTGGACTTTGGAGGCATGCATTATTTTGAGACTGCTAAGAAGATAAATCATTGGCTGATAGATGATGTAGGATTTGGAGAGCTTACTATTAAATCTTCTTTCAAGTTTGTAGAGTGAATCAAGAACACGCTAATAAGGCCCAAGTTTAAAATTGCTGCATTAGATATTTCAGAGTTATATGGGTCTGTTAATAGAAAGAAGTCTATCGATATTATACAACAAGAACTCATAAATAAAAATGTCGCTGAGGCTCACATTAGTTTCATAACAGAATTTTTGAGATGGTTAGATGTAAATATTATGGCAATGTTTGAAGGCAAGTGGTACCACATGAAAGATGGATGGTCTGTGGAATTGCCCATGAGCAGCATCATGGCTAGCATCTATTTGAATTTTTATGAAAACAAGTATTATCTGAATACAACATAGTAGATAATAATATAATATATATGGGGTATGTGGACGACTTATTCGTTGCTGCTCCAGTAAATATTGTTGAGCACATCAAAAATCAGATACAAGAGAACACATCATTAAATTTAAATATTACATGGGAAGACCTGGGGCAAGAGGTAAAATATTTAGATGTCAAGGTACACAGAGAGGAAAGTATGCTTAACTATACAATGGTCATGAAGCCACCAGAAGTTTGTGGACAGATTCACCCTGAATCATACACACCTATGACTCACAAGTTTGCTGTATTGACATCATTTCTTTTCAGAAATTACTATTTGTGCAAGTTTGAGGCAGACCGAAGGTCTAACTTAATTAATTATACTAACAACTTAATCAAATCAGGATACAGGCACAATATAGTATATAGAAAAATTAAACATTTTGTAAATAATATTGGAAAACACAGAGATGAAGAGAACAAGCCTTGGATATTGTTGCTCTATGTGAACTCTTAGCATAAAACGTTTTATAAGACTTTTTCTAAGGAATTTCATTTGAGTTTTCATATACCCATTTCAACTAATAGGCTTATTAACAACACTAAAGACACTATAGCTTCTGATCAGACCCCACAGGCTGTGTACAGAGTGCTATGCCCTTATAATGGATGAAAAGCATCATACTATGGTGAAACAAGAGCCACCATAGCTACTAGGATATCACAACACAAGTATAGATAATATAAGGCACATACGAATCCAGAATGCACTTCAATTTTTGCACAATATCAAAAATTGTCAGGACATGTGTTTGAACCCATTTCTGCAAAATTAGTTTGTACTGAGAGGTATGATATTAAGTGAAAGGTAAAAGAAGCTTACTTTATAGCAGAGGACTCCTTCACCATTAATCGTAAGGATGCATGTTTTGCTATATCTAAAAGATGGTCTTAGTTACTCATTTGCATAGAATTTGCATATGGTATTTATTTATATAATGATTTTAAAGAAAGAATCATAACTGGCTATGAATATAAGAAGTACATCTTCTTGAAAGCACTCATCCATTTAATTTAGTTTTCTATTTGTTGTTACAACTTTACTTTGGAAATGTGATAGCACGATTTAATATTATCAGATATAATACAATATGTAAATCAACAATGATCTTGGGTTGAGACCATGGGTTCACACATCTTTGTTTTTGGGGGACCACTAAAATGTGGGTATGAGGGATCAGTGCGAGCACTGGTTTTTCTCTCCCCCTGGGAAATGGGGATGATGGTGTCCAGGCAGTTTTAATCTTTCTGTTACCTTAGATGTCTCAATATACACTTAGTAAAATCATGAATTAAACTTTGTATGAACACACGATGTAAGCATGTAAATTCAAAGATTTAAACCAAGACAATAAAGCTTTTGAAAAAATACAATTCTCTAAAGATGCTTAAAGAAATGTTAAGATTGTTTTATTGAATATATTTTGATTTATAAAGGTTAAAAAAGGAATTAATAGGTGTTTAATATTAATAATTTTTTAAATATATAAACTTTATAAATTTTAAATTCTACTTTCCGTAAATAGTATTAATTTACATTTTAATTTTAACTACATCTTTGAGTGTATCCATAGAAAATACTTTTCAACGTGGAATAGATTAAGAAATCATATGTGATAAGCTATTGAACAAGCATTCTACTTTTATATCACAATCTTGACTATAGCTTATATTAATATATCTATGGAAAAATTGTTAACCAGCTGAATAGAATTAATATTATGTCCAGGAAATGTTATTGAAGAATATCTATAAAAATTAATATCAAAATAAAAGTTTTTATTAACAAATTTGCTCAATAATCACAAAAATAATATAAAATAACAATTCGTGTCAATTGTTAATACAGAGTTTAATATAAATAAAAACAAATAATATTGTTATTTTATAATATTTTTATATTATATACAGAAGTATTATTTATTTATTTATTTTCAATAATCACAAAAAATATCAAACAGAGGATTTTATAAATAAAAAAAAAAAAAAAAGGGATTGATTTAATCTTTTAATAAACCAATTCATAACTGTTATTTTATTTAAAAAAAAAATTAATTAATTACAAAATAACAGAATTACTGTCAAAATGCTCAATTGATATTTAAGATCACGTTATTTGTTTATCTTAAATTCAAAAGTAAAAAATCAATAAACTTATGGTACTGATGAATGTGTGATGTTGCGAAGCTCACTCATATTCATTTACATAAGAATAATTATATAATAATAATAGGTCTAACAAAAACAAAGACAAAATGTTTCTAATGGACATAGGAATTTGATTTAGTCGATTTCTTTAGGATTTACAAAGAAATCCAATTATCTTCTTTCAGTTAACATGAAACTGCCTTTTTGAGCCTATTTATATGAATATGTTCTTTAATATGGCACATGTATACGTGATTTTGCATTTGTTCATTTTATTTACTCATTGATACAAAGATATCTAGCTTAGTAAAGATATAATATTCATTTGTAATCTTAAAAATGAAAAGGCTGTAAGTGCTGATTAAAATATTTGAAGTTTTAATATGGTGGAGATATTTTAACTTCAGAAAAGTATTGAAGTTTTTTTTAGAAATTATTGAAATTGTGCTGAGTTCCTGAAATATGATTTTAATAATTCAAATATTAAAAAATAAAAAGATTTGACAAATTTGCTGTAATTATTATAAAATATCAGAATTATCCAATATCCCAAAAGTAATTTCAAAGAGTTTGTGGAATAGGTTTTTTCCAGTCATAAGATGAATGATTACTAGATGTCAGTGCGGTTTTAAAAAATCAAAAAAGCACTCTGGATACACTTTTGATTGCCAGGTAAGTACAAGAAAAATATTAGGAACTAAAAAAATAATTTTTATATTGCTTTTACTGATTTGGTTATAACATTTAATTCAATGAATAAAACAGGTCTATGATATTGTTTAAAACTAATTGGTTATCCATTTCTACATAACAGAATAAGGAAAAATGTTATTTATTTTTCTGATGCAAAATCTGATGCATGTGAGATGAAACTGATGTGTACATACTTCATCATTGCTATTGTTTTCATTATAACAGTAATTATTGGAACTGTTTGTAAGTATTATAAATGACATGGGGATTAAAATGTAATACAGGTTTGATAATAGAATTTTAAATTTGAATTGATTACAAATATAGATGCTATTTTTGTCAGTTCAAAAGGCAATCTACATTATGCATTTAAATTTTTTAATGAATATATAAAGACTTTGGTTTAATAATGATATTCAAAAATATCAAGTTCTTTAGCAGATAATAATGGAAGAATATTTCTCAGAAACATTTAGCTTGGATTTGATCAACTTGAGAAGTAAATGAATTTAAATATCTTTCCACTTTAATAAGTAGAAAGATTAACATGGATGTAAAAGTACAGTTCAAACTTCAAAGTGCTGCCACAAATTAAAATATAGATATTTTCCCAGGAAAACAAATACTGTAACTAAACTAGCTGTACATAGAGTTGTTACTTTACATAATTTATTAGACTTGGTCATAGTATTGGCACAATGTAAAGGCATATAATACTTTGATTTAAAGATGTTCTGCAAAATTTTAAAAATATAATGCCAAAATCACAAAATAGATTATTATGTTCTTTAACATTCTGTAAGTGAAACTATAGAATCTACTACTTGAAAACCAGGCACTCTTCACAAACCTGGAGCTTAATTTTATGTATAGGGGATTTGAACTCAGATTTTCAAGCACCCTTCAACTATCCACACTATCTCATACAACTGATACACATGACCACACACACGTAGAAAAGATAAATAATCACCAATATATGTTTTTCATGCTAAACCATCACTTATCAGTTGGTCCAGATTATCATCTCCCACACATATATATAATCAATGCTCAGTTTATATTAAGATAGCAAATCTTCAATGATATGGATGGTTAAAAAGTTGGAGGTTGAAGTAGATTGAAGCCTGTCCATTAAAGTATGAAGATTTGCTATCTTAATATAAACTGAGCAGTGACTATATATATGTGTGGGAGATGATAATCTAGTCCAACTGATGAGTTCTGGTTTAGCACGAAATACGTTTATTGGTGATTATTTATCTTCTCTACATGTGTGTAGTAATGTGTATTAGTTGTATGAGATAGTGTGGATAGTTGAAGGGTGCTTAAAATCTGAGTTCAAATCCCTATACTACTGTAAAATCACAAGTTTGTTGGATTGGATAAGTAAAATAAATACAAAACTTTGTAAAAAAGTATTCTATGATAAAATTAGCATGATTTTCATGAAAGATGTAGATCCCATTTATATTATAAAGATTATCTCAAAGTCATTCTAAATAAGTGCAATATTGGTTATTTCCACTTGGAAGATATGACATACAATAAAATACATTAGAGAAATATAATTAGACATGACGTCGAGAAATTTCATTAAGAAAAGTTTTTGCAGTAATTAAAACAGAGCATTGCAAAATATCAAAGAAAAAAAGGAATAGCATGTTTTATATGTGAATGCATGAGCTGTAATCATCACAAACTTATTTTTAGAATAGCTTTTTTGCAATTGGAATAGCTATCGGAGCAGTAGCTATAAATGTATTATAAATGTATATATACAAATTATATGCATGTATATGTTTGCCTAAAAGTGTGTTAATATGCTATAATGCAAACGTTAAATACAAAATATATATATATATATATATATATATATATATATATATATATATATATATATATATATATATATATATATATATATAAAGGAGACACACGCATATTGGCAAAATGTTACCTACTAATATTTTAACTGTGAAAGTAATAACGTATTGCAGCAGTAAGCTTAATGGAATAAATGGTCAAGTAATTTATCATTCAAAGCTGTTGGTCGAACGCAGTTAAAAAGTTCTAATGGTCCAGTGAGTTGAATATTTCGTTAGCTTAATCACAATCGGAATTATTCATTGTTAATTAACCGTTATTAAGTTGTAGAAACTGCTCAGGTAATAACTATCACTTTTCTAAATACCAAACTTAATATGCATTCATTAAATCAAATAGTTTTAACTCTTATCTAAAATGTATATGTGTATACAAACTTTTAGAAAAAATATGTGTGTATATATATATTTATAAATTTTAGATCATAGCTAAAAACAACTCATCCTAGTCTTTAGAATGTTTATATTGTGGTAGTAAATATCCATAGATATAGTATCCATAGCTTTAAATACTGATGCCTAGCCTAACTTGAAATTCTAGTCTGTGAAACAATTATATGAAAATTTGTTTTCAGATGTCACAAAACAACTCATCTTGCCATAAAGTTAATATAGCTGGTCCTTTTTTTTTTTAAAAAAAAAAAGACAATTTCATATTTGGAATAACTTTCAATAACACCTTATTTTAAACCAATAAAACTCATAGAAATAAGGAAAAGATCTTCATTAGAATTTATAAAAGTCACCTGATTCAGATCAAGATGGAAGTATATTCTAGCTGTTAATTTATAAAATCTCAAAGAAAGTGTAACTAGCAAGTTTTGGGCTTAAAAAATAAATAATACTTATTTCATTTAATATTGTAAAGCTTAGAGCAGTCAACTTCAGGAGTAATCAGTCAACTCAAATACTAAAGTTTCTTAGAATGATTCAAGTAAAGCCATAAAAAATAAATAAATAGATAATATTTATTGTGCTCTGCATATCATTTTAGTCATAGAATATTACAGAAATTTTCTAGTAACTAATAATATGAAAAATAAGTAATGATGTGAATAAATTAATAAAAGATATGATTTAGATGACTTCTTTCTATAAATGATCAAGAATTATCACTTGATTGTAGTATTTTATTACCTAATTATTCTATCTTCCTTAAAAAAGACAACTTATATTGTTTATAAACCAGAATTTTGGTATTTTAATTCAAAATATACATTATAACAATATTCTTAAATGTAAGCCTTTTTCAATTTTTTTCATATAACTATTGAAAACAATTGTTTTCATCAATTTCAAATTAATTTTTCTCTTAGATTAAATGTAATTTTTAAAATCCAATTAGCAATTATTATTTTCTCTTTTTGTTATATGCTCATTACTATCAATGAATAGCAATATCTTACAATAAAAAATAAGAAAGCAGATTAAAAATGACATCGAATTAAAAAAGAGAGATAAAATTACAGAGAAGTATTTGGAGGTTTTATTTCAATAGAAAACTTATATGTAAACATTACTAACTTAAGTTTAATTCATATTTATTGACCTTCTTTTTTTAAATATATCATTTTAAAATTAACTCAATGCTACATAATTTTTTTTTACGAAGTCCTCTAAATCAGTATTTAGTTCAAATGAGACTAGATTTTTAAACACTAAAATAAAATACTAAACATAACTCTTTTTTTTAGTGGACAAAACTAATAGTTGCATTTACCATTATTTGTGATGGTTTTGCGTTACTTTGCACCTAGTCTTAAATATTTATCACAACACTTTAGTTTTAGAAAAAACTTTATCCAAGGAAATATATATCTAAAGTTATTTCAGTTTAAAAGGAAAAGAAAATGGTTATAAAAAACTAATCAAAGAATACTACAATGATATTTTCAGTAGCATCCAATAAAAATTTACAATAAAATAGGAAACAGAAAAGTATTATCACAACACTTTAAAATCAAGATTTACCTTAAGAAATGATATTAATATAAACTGGATAACATCTGGAATCAGTTTCTTAAAATTAAAGTACTAAGTAGAATGTGGTAAATAACATCATTCGTAATCTGTATTTAGATAGATAAACATAGAACAACAGCAAACTTTTATTGAGCTAATTTTATTTAAAAAATATGTAATAAAAGTTTGTTGATGTTCTATATTTTTTGTAATGATCAGAGATGTAATAATATAAATACTTTGTGAAATAAAATTGTGTCAATATTATTAATATTAAACATAATGTACACATTTCTTTCATTTATATTTTGCATATTTTGAATAAGCAAACATAGTAATAATAAACATAAAATATTTTATTCTAATTTCATTTGAGTTAATGATGAGGATGATGATTCCGAATTAATCATATATTAGGCTGTGTATTATTTCTATCTTTTCCATATCCAATTCTCAGCATATATCTGCAAATTAATCTTTTGTTCATGATCATCATCACAATCTCAAAATCATCTAATAAATATTATTAGGAAGCATTTCAGGAATATACCCTGGCTCTGTAACTAAAATGATATATGGAGATTTTTTTTAAAACATTCCAAAGTTGCATCTAATCTTATATAAAAAAACCCATTGATTTTACCTGCCCAATATGCCCACCCTTGAGTTATAAAATCTGAACTAATCAAGAATCATGCACATTTCTTCTAGAAAAACACCATAGATTTATTATTCAGACTTAATGTATCTTCCATATGTATAAAAACAAAACAAACTCTCAATGCTTAATAAGCAACTATAACAAAATGATTGGTTCACAAATTATTAACCAAACAATTTATAGTATATTATAGATCCTTATTTTAAATCTGAAGTATATAATATTCTATTGAGATTTTATATAAAACATTACATTTATCTCTTCATTTTCCAATATATTCCAATTATATTTAGCCTACTTTTTATAGTAACTTCATGAGCATCTAATTTAAATTGTATTTCTTATTAGCCTAAAATAAATCCTTATTGAGAAAACTTACAATAAGCAATATATTTATTGAGTGATTTTATTTTCAAATTATATTTTGTTGCACAAATACATGTATAAAGACAATAAGCCACAATAATTGTAGCAGTTAATTATCATAGAATTGTCCACGGTTTCAACACGATCAAAAATCTATAAATTTTAATTATATAAACAATAACATTTAATATATGATAGATATTGATTGCCATAAATAAATAGCCAATACCTTTAATGTATGTAAAATATAATTTCACATGTCGATGACCCTTAAAACAATGTAATCAAATCACATTAGAAATAGTTGAAAATAAATGGATATTATAATAAACTAATTATAAAATTTCTGTAATTGATTGGAATGAAGTAAAAAAAATGACATTAATATTAAATAGGAGAAGTTTGTAGACATTTTTAAAGACGTGTACAAAAATATCACATAAAATCATTATGATTAAAGTAAATAACAAAAAGTGCAACGCAAATTGAATAAATAAATAAAAAATTGAAATTAATATAAGAGAAAAACAAATTATGGGAAGAATGTAAAAAAAAAATCATGATTTATTTCTTGAATATAAGACACTAAGAAATAAAATTAATTTTTCTATAAAAGCAAAAAAAAAAAGTTTTATAAAAATATTTTAATAAAAATAAAGGTGGCATAAAAAACAAGGAAAAAATAACTGACATATTATTAAGGAAATCCAATTTTATAAATGATGAAGTCTTAAATAAACATTTTAATATAAATAATAGTGTTCTTCTAGATAATATATTTAATTTCATATTTTTAAAAATAAAAAAATAAAAAAATCTAAGCATGCTATTATTATTTCAAAAACATATTATAGTCATTCTCATTCAATATTTATAACAAATTTAAAAGAAGATGAATTATATGAAATAATAAAAGAATAAAGAGCTAATATAAGTTCAAGTATAGATAAAATAACAATGGCTAACATCAAAAAAATAATATTGATATACTTCTATCGGATATATAATTTCCAACATTATTAAAAACATATATAAAGAATTTTTAAATCTGGCTATAAAAAACACTTGATAACTGTAGAATTATATCTATTTTCTTTTTTCAATTGCTAAAATAATACAAATATATATTTAAATAAAAATATTTTTTTACCCAAATACAATATGGATTTAAAAAAAAACACCAATATATTAATGGAGAACTTTGTAGATAAAATTAATAGTGCATTAAGTGATAAAAATATATAAATATAATTTTTTTAGATTTTTTTATAAGGCATTTGATGTAAACAATTAATTCACGGTTTAAAAAATTGTAAAATTAGAGGAAAATTGCTCAGATGATTTAATTTTTTGTAATTAATAAATACGTTGTATCAAAAACATAAAATGTATTGAGTAATAAGCATAGTGCTTTATTATTTCTTATAAATAACATAAAAAATATTAATATTAAAAGATCAACATATCAATATACAGATAATACTGTTATCATAATAGTAAATAATATTGATATTGCAGTTAAAAATTGCCTAGAAAGCTTGAACAAAATCATCTTCCAGTGCTGTAATAAAATAATATATATATATATGTGTGTGTGTGTGTGTGTGTGTGTGTACGGAAAAGAAAGCAAAATGTATGTTGATATGTTCTCACATAAAATATAAAAATATTAATACATGTACTTATATTGATGTGATTGTATATATATATTAGTAATACAATATGTAGTAAAAATATATATGTTAGATACCTTGGAATGATAATAGATAAAAACTAACTTAGTAACATCATATTAATATTCTAATAAATAAATTTAGATATTTTGTAGCAACGTCTCACAAAATTAAAGTTAGTTTTCTTGTAAAAAAAATTATTGTTTTGTATCAATCATTATTTGAATCTTTATTGAGATATGGCTTTCCAGATTTTCTAATATTAATAAAGTAATATTATTGCCAAGAGGAATAATTATTCTAATTAAAAAATTATATAAAAAAAATAAAAAAAATGATTACAAAAATAATATATTTCATTTTTTAAATATGTCAAAAATCACAAATTATCATTTAACTTGTCACATTAAATAAAGCCTTAATATATTTTGTTTCTTGATCATTATTTTTTTTGCATGTCTCATGAATATTTATTTTATTAGAAAACTTCTATTAATAATGATTGTGTGTTAGTGATCTTATCTTTTACTTAGGTTATAAAGGATCCCATACATTAAATATTTATTATGGCTGTATTTTAATTCTTAATTTTTTTTTACTGTGCCAGGCATTATCAAATGTCCATGCACAAAATCTGCTGTAAAGAATATTACAGCAGATACATTTATGAATTTGTAGATATTAAGCACAACAAATATATAAATGTGCTATATTAATAGTGGAGTGGTCTGAGCATTAAAATACCAACACACACCAATTTAAATAATATGAAATTGACATAGAAAATATTGTAGTAAACTCATGTATTTTTTTTGGTTTTATATTTCCTTTTTGTATATGTTTTATGATATGTTATTTTATGTATTTGGCTTTCTCTGAAAAATTCAAATAGAGAAAAGCAATTGTTCCAAAATAATTGTACATATTTTTTTTTAATTACTTTTCTAAAAACTAATTTTATTCTGTAAACTAAGAATGTTAATTGCTTGTGCAAAAATCTGGTCAAAAGCAAAATGTTTGATAATGCTTTAATTAAACTGTTATCTTTTTAAAAATTCTTTTGAATTGATTTTGTGAGCAAGTGGTCTGAGTAATCAATAAGGAATGTTATAATCTAAATGATAAGATAAATTGGAAGGATTGGCTGATTCATGCTTCTCAGGGGATTAGTGGGATTGATAGTGCTGTGGGATTCTTTCTTTCTTTGGCATTCAAGTCGTTCACTACTTTTGCTCCAGAGATTTTCAATCATCTAACAACTTAGAGATAAATTTATGGACTAGACCGCTGCTGACATTTTCTAAGAAATCCATTATATAGTTCTTTTAAGAACTCTTAATAAAATTTATTATCATATACAAACAGAGAAAAATATGAAACAATCTACCAGTGAGTCCAGTAAAATGACCGTGGGGTAGACAACCAGCCAGCGCACCGCCCTTTCTCTGTCCCAAGCCGCCAAGATGTGACCACGCCAGTTCCAGCCGCCCACGATGATGACAAACGCCGCCTTACTAAATGGAAGAAATCGTCACCACACAGCCAGTTAACTTGAAGCCCACTCAGCCCAGAGGAGAAGAATGAAGACGCAGATATAAGTTATTTTAAGATATTGATTAACATTGAAATAATTAACTTTTCTATTTCCGATTAGATATATATATATTTTTTGTTATTATTATTTATCATTTAAAAATGAGAGAGTCTCTCGCATATGTATAAATTTACGGTTATTGCGGTCATAAATGGTAAAGCTTTTACTTAAATCCTTTGAGTGAATTTTTCTATTTCAAATTAGTATTTTCAGCAAAGATCGCAATGAGATTTTTTTTGTTGTTGTTGTTGTTGTTATTGCGATTCGTTTTGCTGTTGTTGTTATTCCTGAAATTTGTCAAATATAAATATGCATGTAGATATATGTATGCGTTCATACGCTTATTATATTCGGTAAATATGATATCTCATGCTGAATATCTAAAAATGTATTTAACCGGATATCCTTTTAAGTTTTTTTTTTTTTGTGACTGCTACACCTCACGATGAGTGTAAGAAGGGATTGATTTATTACAGGTTCCCTGGAAGCAAGTACTCTAATAACTTTATATTTAAAATAATAGTAAGTGTATAATTTGGCTGCACGTATATACATGTATAGAAATTTATCTTTGGCAAAACGGAAATAGATACAGTACCTTATGGTGAGTACGATATGGTATCTGAGCCCATGCAACATATTGACTTGTTGAAAATATGAAATTAGTGATATATTTCATTGTGCAAATATGCATAGTTCCATTATTATATTTCCTATCAATAAAAAGGTTTTAAAGTTATCAGTAAAGGCGTATGCCTGTATGACCGAAAATCTCATATCTGTATATCAAATCACACAAATTAAAATTTATTTCTATTGGGTAAAAGAGCTCAGACCACTTCCATTACTTACAAACATTGTAAATAGCTTTTGGGATTTATTATTATTTTATTTCAAATTGTGTTTATCGATTTCAATGCATACATGGGTTGTTATCATTAATTATTTAGTATTTTTTTTTTTATTATATCATCATTAGTATGAAATGGTGGTGGGTATTTGGGATTAAATAAATATTTAATCATAATATTAAACTTGTTTCGGTTTCGTATTATTATTTATATTGATAAAAATGTGTTCTTTCCTTATCAACCACGTACCTGTAATAATCATTTAACTTACCCATTTGAAGACCCTAGATGTAGAGTGACTGAGCTAGCCACAAAGGGATATCGCTCTACCGGGGTGTTGAATCTTATTCTCATGCTTCGCTGGACATATGGTATTGCACATCCTTCTGGGAGGGAAAAAAAAAATTCATTTTATTCTTTTCTAGAAGTGGCGCGCAAAAATCTATTTTGTAAATAGATTTTTCAAAGGTGTGTACTTGCCATTGTTCTAAATATTCGGGCATTCAAATAAGATATCAACAAAAGGGTGTTTTTAACTGGAAGAGTCCTGTCAATCCACTCTTCTATCAGTTTGGCTAGAAGTACCCATATACATGAGTACAGACAATCGGCTAGATTGGTATCCATTTCTTGTCCTGTTAAATCTTGTTCACTTCATGCTCAGTGCAAGATTAGGATCAAGAAATCCGCAGGGAGAATGGACCGGTACAGTAAAACTGGCGCACAATGTGTTTTAAATGTAAAAATGGTACAATTAAGGAAAGAACAAGCTAAATTATAGAAATGTGTAAATAACGGTAAAAATAATTTACGTGCCGTAGGTATATATAAACTCTATCTAGGTGAAATAAAAACTAAATTAAATGTTAAATATGAGAAGTTATATAAAGTTTGATCGTTAGTTGTTGTTTTTTTTTTTTCTAAATATATAGTGTAATTAATAGGCCGTACAAATGAACACGTTTGGTTTGCTATATATATTTTTTGAAGATATTCTTAGTTAATTAAAAATATTTTACTCAGAAATTTGCAGTTCCAAAATGATAGTTTATTCTTTGTAGCGACGGATATTTAATATATATTTATGATTCAAATTGTTAGCAATAAATCAAATGCTCACACTCTATTCTATAAATATACCGGATAAATAAAATAGACTTCGAAGTTATTTTAAATAAGTATACATGTAATATATTGACGTTGATATTTTGTTATATAGAGTATTGATTTTTTTCATCTTAATAAAAAAAACAATGTAACGAATGTCTGTGCTCGTTACATTACATTTATTTAAGGTATCTAAAAAATTGTTTATTCCAGTATTTGTGGAAATGTTGAACAGAATAAGGCTTTTTATTTTGAAATCTTGCTATTTATTCTCACTAGCCATAAGAATCTTAGTAGTGATAATGCAGCTTTCATGTTTTTATATGACCAATCATGAACCTTGATGTCAATATCTTGCTTTGTTAGAGAGTACTATATTTGATCTAATGTTACTGAAGAAAGGACAATAATTTCTGATGTGTGTCAAAAAAGCATTTATAATATTTGTTGGGGGAAAATTGTAGTTGGAAAACAATTATAAATGAATTTAGTGCTAGTATGTGACAATAGTTCATCTAACAATATATTTTCTAGTATTTTTATACATGGATGGGTTTTCAGTTAAGACCATGCTTAGACTTTGGAATTCATAGTTTGCATTAGAAAAAATAAATAAATAATTAGATAGTTGGCAGCATATTTCTCAGTTTTGAGAATTAAAATTTTTTTTTTATTAATGGGAGAAAATAATATTTAAATTTTCTTAGACCTATTTTTATCAAAGAGTCATTATTTAACTCAATCATTGTAAAATCCCCATATGATAATATGAAAATTCTCAAACATTTAATATATTTAAGTGTATTTTTTAAAAAAAAATAAAATAAAGGAACAAGAAAAGCAAAAATAGGATTTTAATAATTTTGTAAATTTTAATTTATCAGAGTTATTTTCCTTTCTTTATCTTTATTTAATCGATAATATATATGTGTGCTTTGTGCACAGATAATGAAGTTTGTAAAAGCAAATAATACTCTGCAATTTAATGAGCTGAGCACTTTTGTAAGACTTTATGCTTCATAATCATAGCTACTAATGTGTTGAGAATTATGCAACTGTAGTATGCAAATATATGCACATTAATGCAAAGTGATTAAAGAGAACATTTTCAAGAGAGAAAAAAAGCATGCATCATGTCTATTGATTGATGTAGAATTGCTGTCTATATATCATGCTTCCTTTACCTTACATTTGGTGTCATTTCTTTCAGAACAACAATTGCAATGATTGGTTGAAAAACATGTCCAATGGTCTTTTCATGTTTGGCAAAGATTAAATTACCTTCTAAATTAGTTATAGTCTTATTATAAAGATATTTATGCTGTGCAATTCTGATTGTGATGTTAGTTCTGGTTTCACCATAACATGATGCTTGGCAATTGTTCTGAGGCTATGTAATCTTATAAATAACTTGAGGGGTCAGTTCAAAAGTGGTTCTATCTTTGGTATTGATGAGTCTATTAGTATTGGGTGGTGAACAAAAAGTTGAAGAATTCATGGGAGAGTTTGTAAATGAGATGGAATGAGGATGCATAGTTTACTTTCTTTCATGTGATTGTGATTTATTTTATAAAAGAATTTGTTGATTCTGCTGTTGATAAAATATTGGATGTGTCCTATTTTCACTAAATCTGGGATGTATTGTTTTTTTTTGTTTGCTTCATATGTACACAAGTTATGGTTTTTAAAGAGAAACAATGAAAGGGCTGCAAGTTTACATGAATAAGATGCATAAGATGAAATGAAAAAATCAAATCAATGCATTTAACAGATTATCTTGTTTTTTTTTTGCATGATTTTAATTTTAATTTTAAAGGAATGTCAATAATTTTATGTTATTAAATTCTTTTTCTTACCTTTTTTTTAAATCTATGATTAAAAAGATAATTAGCTGAATAGTTGTTGTTATGAAATTTTATTTAATTGTTTGGCATAAAAATGATAATGTAAGAGACAAATTGTAATTGGCTTGTGGGCAAGATTGTTCTAAAAATTTATATTGGGGGTATGAATTAGTAACTATACCCAAGTTTCTGGATAGAGGTTATTGATAACTTAACTGTTGAAGAAAGCAGTCAAATCTTAATTCTGCTGCTGAAAAAGATAGTAGAAGGAATTATTTCTAACATAGCTGTTGAAGAGAGAGAAATTTTCAAGCTTAATCTGGCTGACACCAAACTATTGAATAAAATAACAGTTATTTTGTATAAAGTTTTTAGTATACAATGAGTTTAGCAGTAAAAATGGTTTTTACAATAAAAATCATGTGCTAACTTAAGCTAAAAGCTAGGAATAAATTTCCTCCATGTAACCTACCTTCACTCAAAGAAAATATAGTGTGACACGACAACTTTCTTTCTTCCCCTACTAACTGAATTTTAGTTATTAGAATCGTCGTCGAGGGTGCCACCAAGGATTTCTCTCTTGGAACCTGGTCACGTAACTTTACATAAACCTGGTCTTTATTTATTTTCGAACGACAATTCACTGATTATAAACTTTGATTATAATCTCACAGAGGTTTTCCTTTAAGAACACTAACTAATTATTATAAATAATTCAAGAATTCAAGAATACGCTGGACAAAAAAAACTTTTAATTTCTTTTACTACTATTTATTATTAATAACCTTATAATTCTATCCGATCCAAAAAGAACTGACTTACAATTTCTGATTTTCCCTCTGTTTACTTTCTAATTATGCTTCCCAAATATTTACCATAGATTTACTTGCGCCTACACTAATACTGCGAATTTTAGTAGACGTGTATATAAGACAACTTATAGTATTTTTAATCTTTCCTGAAGTTTATTTTTAAACTCCACTTTCTTTGGTAAATAAATAAATTGCAAAAATCTTACAATGAACGTATAAGGGTCTTTTGTTTTCTTATACTTTCAATTCTTCCCTTATTTTCTACTAACAAACGAGTAATGCCCCAAGGTTCTCTGTTACTTGGCGACACACTTTTATACCCCACCCTGTTGTTACTCTCTAGATCGAATAGATATTAAATAATTTAAAATACAGTTATTCCAATATTTCATAAAAAATATTGAACGAAAATTAACATTAATAGATTACAATATTAAACAAATTTATTTCCCCCCTCTATTGTTGAAACATTCGTAATAAACATAATAAATGAAAATTAAATTAAAGATAAAGTTCTATTACACTTTTAACTAGACCTGATCGATCAGAGCGGAGTGGCCTGATTTTCATAGGTTTTACATTCCATTGGTCGTGCCTTTGTCCTTGTATATGCGAATTCCATGAGTGTTTCTTTGGTTGTCCGGCTAGCAATATCCGTTTCTTCCATTCCATAACTCTCTGGATAGCTTCATTCAGATGGAGTGGCAGTCAATTCTCCAAAGGGGAAGGTTGTGATAACTTTAGCCACTATACATTTGACAAGAGTCCGCAAAATTAAATTTCAATAATAATAATTTTTATTGTTCGAAACACAGCTGCTTTCTTTATTGTCCTTGCTGGTCTCTAAAAGTCAAGTCAACTGATCTAACTCTAAAAGTGATCTTATCTCCACTCTTTCTTATCTTTTTTTTTAATTAGCATAATAGCAATTACTAACCAAATATTTTTACTTTGTGAAAGTTTCAACAATAGAGTATAATTACTACCAAGAATCTAATTTTGTTTTCTTTTCCCCACTCTTTTATCTCTCGAATTTTTCTCCCTTTTAATTAAACACTTTTAACACTTTTTTTTTTTATAAATTATATTCAATTTTATTTGTTTATCTCAAAATAAAAGTTCAAAATTTTTACCCTTTCCATTAAATCAAAACCATTTGTTAATTAATTCTTTTTTTCATTTTACAAACTATTTAACTTAAAAAATATTTATGCCAAATTATAAATATGTGAGCTTATATATATATGAGCTGACTTAAAATATCAGCTCATTGCCCCATTTGTCATAAAAAAACAATAAAAAAAAAACTTTAATTGTCCCGCGGTGACTCGTCCCCTTCCCCCTTACAAGGTTTTAAAGATCTTGCGTTATACGCTCCCTTCTTACCTTTCTTTCTTAGAATCATGAATGCATTGGGACCGCATTTTTGAATGATTTTATACGGACCTTCAAATAAAGAGAAAATTTTCTTATATTGCTTCTCGCTCATTTTACTCACAGGCTGGGTTTTGACATAAACCCAATCTCCTATCTTAAAATGTACTGGACTATTATTCCCTCTTTTCTTTCGGTGTTCAGCTTTTTTTTTTAATCTCTCTCTGGCGCAACTTCGATCCTTCACTATGTCTACTGTTTCATTCTCGGGGGGCAAACGACACTTGAGAAGAGAAGGTTCCAGATGGCCGTAATGTAATCGTTCAGGGGCAAACCCCATAGACTCGTGGTACGTGCAATTAATAATTTTCACTATTTGAGGAAGTACTTTCACCCAATGTTTATGATTTTCCTTCAAATGTGCTTGAAATAAGTTTCCCAATTCCTTCATAACCCTTTCACACGGGTTAGATTGGGGATTTCTTATAGAGGTTAAAATATGGTGTATGTTTTCCTGTTTTATCCAACTTTTCCATTCCCTGGATATAAATGGCGTCCCATGGTCACTCAAAATTGCACGTGGTCTTCCCACCTGAACGAATTGTTTCTTCTTTAACACAGCAATAGAATTTTTTGTATCGGCTTTTTGCAATGGATAAGCCCGTACCAGCTTCGAAAACACATCGAATGTCACCAAGATATATTTATATCGACGATGAAACGAAGGTAATGGGCCATAAAAATCGATGGCCAACAATTTATTTGGGTTTTGGGCTATAATAGGAGTCAATATTCCCGCATAATTTTTATTCGCCGGTTCATTTTGTCTGCATCCATGGCACATCTGAAGTGTATTAATAATCGACCTATACATATTTGGCCAATAATACCACCTCTGTAAAATTTTATTCACTTTAAGTGCGCCATAGTGTCCATATGTCCTATGTACATAATTTATTAAGCGCATTCTTAAGCTTTTGGGTATGACTATTCTCCAGTAATCGGTTCCTTCTTTGACCTGAAACATCAACATTCCGTTTATCATTTTATACCGATTTATTTTATTATTTTTTTTTGCGTCGGTTTGCTTGCGTAGGTCGGTATCATTGTAACGTTGTATTATCTTTTTGCATGTGGGATCGGATGACTGAAAAATTTTTATCCTCTTCATGTCCCTTTCCATCGACATATCCACATCTATTATAAGTGGAGTTAACCGTGCTCCCTCTAATGTTAAATTTTGGCCTGTATCCGGTACCGGATTTCGGCTCAATATGTCCGGCACGATATTTTCCTTCCCTGAGCAATGAACCACTCGGTAGTTAAATCTTTGTAAATATAATGCCCACCTTATAAGCCTATCGTTTGTTAAGTAGCATTTATTTATAAACTCTAGACTCTTGTGATCCATAATAATAATAATCTCGGATCCTAATAGTAAATGTTTAAGTTTATT
>JAQFVV010014807.1:0-26517 GCA_028023455.1 Epiperipatus broadwayi | reverse complement strand
ATAAGAGAAATCCAGAAATAATTATATGATTCTTTCGTGAATAAGTTTTAATATTTCTGTTACAATATTAGGAATTTGATTTATTATATTAGTATGAGTTATTTATATTTATTTTCAAGTTAGTAAGAGGTTAAAATATTTATATTTTATTTTTATTAGATAAGTTAAATTAATTTTATATAGAAATTTATATTTTGATTGAAGGGTTTATCGAATATAGATGATGAGGTATAAGAGAGTTTGGATAGTCGTATATTTTTTAAAAAATTGGTAAGCTATTACTGAAGCTAAATAAGGTTAAAATGATATTTGTAGATAGAATTTTATTAGGAAGGAATAGGAATAACAAGTAGAGAAGAGTAGTAGTTTAAATAGAAAAGAATCATAGAATTTTATTTAATATAATACTTTATAAAATTTGAAATTGTTGAATAATTTTAAATATTATTTTAAGAAAAGAACATATATGTATTGCATATTTTGGTAAGACATACATTATGAAATTACATCAGAATGAAGTAAATAATTATATAATCAATAAATGTTGTTATATTATAAAGTTATATCAGTCTATACATTAGTTGATATGTGATTAATGCTAATAGTAAATGTAATATATACTAGTACATTATAATAGAAATAGCAATAATACTTAAGTAAAGTAGCATTTTAATTGTTAAAGTTTGTTTATTTTACATATGCTACATAAGTGATATTTTACATAAAAGTCTTCTTTTGTACTAACTAATGACAAATGATATCTATTAAGATTTAAGTTCAGAAACTTAATTAAATGTTACTGATAATACATTTAAGAAATGTATAGATTATCTATTTTGGATATGGAAATAGTAACAGTGTAAAATCTTGTATTATTATTATTTTCTTATTTTTTTTATTTTCTTTGGTTTCCACTTGTAATGTACATAATGTATATAAGTTGTTTATTAAAGTTGATGTAAATAAATTTGTTTAAGTTGTTTTAAAAGTGTGTCGAATTCATTATTTTACACCACAGCATTTGACAACAGATAATTTGAATAAACATAATATTTGCACAATATGAATTTATTGTTATTATTATTTTTAAAAGAAACACAGTATTTTCTTAATATAATTTATAGAAATTGATTGATATTAACATATAATATTATAATGGTCACAAAGTACTTATAATGCACAATATAAGAGTATACTCTTATATTGCCACAGGTTATTAAATTATAAGATTTTAGTATATTTTAAAATTAAGATACTATATGAAAATGAAAGACATGTAGATGATTTACTTGTGTTCTTAATGATTAGTAGTATATTAAAATAGATAAGATTAATTTATACACTAGAGATTATTATTGTTAGTTATTATTATTATTATAAGTTAGGTGTAGTTAGGTTTGATATTAAATCCCTTATCATGCCTATCTGCAAGAAATATTATTACTTTAAGATAATTAAAAGATCCTGAGATTATTTAATTACATTCCCTTAATAAAAGATTGAGATTTATTTATTATTATTGAAGTTAGTTAATTTTTATAAAAGACATAAGAGTGCTGTAAATGTAGTAATGAGATAATAAAGAGGTAATAGTATTCTTATGCCATTGAGATAATGTCTTGGGAAGACATTGGCTCAATGTAAATTCAATTACCAGTTGTAACTTCACTTCATAGTCTCATGATTTTAATAAATACTTATTTAATTAGTACATGATATTGAACTATATTAATTTTGGTAAGTTATAATGAATCTGATAAGATATAGTATTATAAAAATATATTAATGATAGTTATACATATTTTAGCCGAGCATAACGATTTAATTGAGCTAGTCATATTTTAAGTTATATTATATATCGGGAAGTGAGGGTACAAACGGTAGTTAGGATTTTGGCGCCCAAACATTGTAGGCTTAGATATTTAGTTAAGGATTTGGATACACAATTTTAGGGTTGGTATATGTTAGGGGAATAGAGTGATAGGTATAGATTTGTTAATAAAAATAGTGTATGGGTTAAAATGTATAATTTAGGAATTAATGATTAGTATATTTTATTAAATATAAATAGTTTAGTATTTCTATAATAGTAGTTATGATTGGTTAGATGTTAATTATAATATTAGAATATCTTATTATTAAAGTTATTATAGTTTCATATGGTATCTATAATATGATTATTTAAAATTAAATACTAGGTTATTTTAAATTAATAAGCAAATAAATATGTAAATTATGAAAGTGTGGCAAATAATTATTTTGTAATATGACCATGTCAATTCTTAAGATATTTTAAATGTATATTGAATATAATATATTATGTGCAAATTGTCTGTGGATCATAGGTGTGAAAATTAATGACATGACACAATTTTGTTATTTGTAGTTATATAATTAGTTAATAATAAACAGTGTAGAGTTTTCAGAGATGATGTTTTGTGATTAATTGTAGAAGTGAATTGAGTGGGGAAAAGGTTGGTAGGGAATTATTTTTTTTTGAAAATATTGATAATAAGTACTGCATACTACTAGAACTGAATTTTAAAAATATAGAAATGAATAACTGGGATAAAAATTTAGAGGTTGAGATGTCTAATTAAATTGTTGAGGATAATAGTTGTGAGGAGAGAAAAGAAGTGGAGAAATTAATAGATTAAGAGAGACAATATTAGAAAATACTCAAAATATGGATAGTGAAATAGAGGAGGAGGAAGAGATAGTTTTTAAAACAGTAGAGAAAGAAGAAATAAAAACTGAGAAAAATATAGAGAACTTCTCGATGTTTGATTTCATGAAGCGTTTTGAATTAATGAGTCAAGGTATTGTTGATTCAGTGAATAAAATTAAAGAAGAAATGAAAGAGGAGAGGAATGAAAATAGTATTAGATTTGATTCTTTTAAAGAAGATATGAAAGAGGAGAGTAACAAAATGAATATGAAGTTAGATTCTCTTAAAGCAGATATAAATAAAAATAATATAAAAGTAGAATCTCTTGAGGAAAATATTATAGAGGTTAAAGAAGACTTAAATAAAGACAGAGAAGAAATCAAATTTTGTATAGATAAGATAAATAAAAAGATTGATGATAATTCTGAAATTGTAAGGAATTTTAAAAAAGAAGTGGAAGATAAATTTGATAATCTGGATTTAAGGTTTAGCAAGAATGAGGAAGTAATTGAATCTTTAAAGATAGAAGTGATAAAATTTGATGATAAAAATCAGGAATTATTGGAAAGAAGATTTTGTGAATTTTCAGAAAACACTATTAAGAGTTTGAAAGATCAAATAGCAGAATCTATTAATCAGTGTAGAATAAATAATAGTGATTTAGCTTTAAAAATTGATAGTTATAAATTGAAGGTTGATAATGAGATTTGTGGAGTTAAAAGCCATATCAGTAATGTTAGTGAGGACATTAAAAGTGTTAGGAGTACAATAGTTCAGACTAAAGTAGATATGAAGGATGAGATAGAAAAGGAACTAATAGAAAAATTTAAGGGTCTAGATATTAAAAGAATCGATGAACATAAATATCGATCAAAGGTAGGTGAGAATTTAAAACGTATGCAAAATGACATAAAAGAGCAAGCAGGTATGTTAGAACAAAATAGTGATAAGTACAAGGAAATCTTAGATAAAAATTTAGACGAATTTAGAAAGGAGCAGAAAGGGTATGTTAAGCAAGTACTTGAACAAATGGATTTCGAGAGAAAATTTCAACAGATGTGTAACCAGATAGAGATGAAAAATGTAAATAATACAAAGACAGAATTAGTAAAAGGGAAAGTAAGTGATAAGGCATATGAAGATTATATTAATTTATCACGAATAAACAAAGTAGAATCTGTAAGGAAAGGTGATAGTAATCAGTCAGAACATACTGTTGTTAAAGAAATGGATAGCAAACTGGTCAGAGAAATTGTTAATTATGAGGGAAATGCAAATAATTCGATGGCCTTACGTTTCATGAAAGTTAAGCCATTTAACCCTTTTCCCGCATCCGACGAGGCTCCTCGTCGACATCTGAAATCACTCTAACTCAGCCCGTTTTCATACGAAAATTTTCGTTAAAGACGTATTGAATGCGTTTTTAAAAGTTCTGTACGATGGTGCCATCTTCCGATTTATTTTACAAGTAAAAAATAGAAAAAAAATGCATTTAAACCTAAACAAAGAAAGAACATTATTTGTGATTGGTTCTTAGCAAGCTCTCAGCCGAAAAAGACATTCTGATTGGCTGGAAAGAACAAAGAAACTGCCTGATCAAAGAAAATAAAGAAAAACGCTGAGATTTTCATTTCGAATCCAATTTTAAGTATTAAAAAAATATAATTTAAGAAATTAAACTAGTTTTTTAAAAAATATACTAAAAAAACAAAATTATTTTCGAAAAATATCGAAGATTTTTGTAAAAATGTTGAAGATTTAGTAAAAAGAAATATTTACTTTTTTATAACGTAAAAGTCGATCTTTTTGTTTATATTATAGCTTTTACGTTGCCGAAAGTGAATATTTTAGAATAAATAAATAGCAATTTATTTTTGAAAGAACTTTCTTTCTCTTTATAACCTGAAAAATTAGTAAAAAACTTTTTATAAACGTATCTGAGTTGAATTTAATATTATAGGCGAATATGTTTTAACAATAGGCTTTGTCTTCAGTTTGTGAGTTGGCCAATTAAAAGATTTGATTTTTATCTGATACAACCAATAATAAAATTAGCGGTTTAAGGGTTAAAGAAGAGTATATGGAAAATCCCTCAGAGTTCTTAAATAATTTAGATGAATTATTTTCCATATGTTCATTATCAGAGAAAGAAAAAGTAGCAGTTTGTAGCAACCATTTGTATGGAATTGCCAAAGATTGGTGGCAATCACTTTTTGAAAAACCAGTAACTTACGGTGATTTTAAATGTTTTATTGTTGGAAGTTTTTGGAACTCTGATAAACAAGATAGTATTAGATACCAAATTACCCAGGAAAAATACCATATCAGCAAAGGCAGTTATACAAGTTTTTTTAGAAATCAGGCTGTTCGATTGAAAACATTGACTGCTTGTCCATTATCAGAAGGACAGATTGTAAGAATAGTAAGACATAATTTGCCTAAAAATGTCGAACAGTTACTGATAGCTGCTGATCGTGGTTCAATAGAAGAGGTTTCAGAGGTGTTAGATGCTCTTGAGGTAGCTGAGATATCTATGGAAAATAGATTTAAGATAAACAAAGAGAGAAATAATTATCCTTTATCAAATATTAATGTCAATACTGGTGTGAGATCTTCTGCAGGGTTGAAAAGGAGATATGAATACAGAGGTAGAGATAAGATGTCTCCACACTTAAGAAAATTTGTTAGATTCGATACATTTAGGGATAGAAATGATAATCAAAATAATCAGCCTTCTACTAGTGGTGTGACCACAATATTAAAAAGACCAGCTAATAAAGCTAGTAGTAAGAAATTAAACTAAAAAGGTCTTTGTATGTTAGTTCCTCTTTGCAAGGACCCGGTGCTAACAAAATGGGGAACGATCAGATGTGGATGCTTAATACTTTAGATCTTGATATTGATTTTTTAGAGCCCTTTACTATAGGTGAACCACCTATAACTTATCAATGTCCTATTGTAATTTTATACATAAACAATATCAGAATTGAAGCATTAATTGACTCTGGAAGTCAAGCTTCCATATTATCAGAATCAACATATCAAAATCTGGTGAGTGTGGAAAGGAATATACCTTCATTGCCAGTAAAGCAGATACAAGTAACTTTAGCAAATGGAAAGAGGACAAAGTTATCAAATAAACAAGTCTGGATTACCTTCAAAATAAATAATACAGAGTTTGGGTATGTTTTCCTTATTATGCCTGGGTTAATACATGAAGCCATAATAGGAGCTGACTTCATGATTTTAAATAAATGTCAAATTGATTTTTATAATAAAATTTTTATTTGTAAAAAAGAAAGGCTTAGTTTTGAATATGGTATGCATAACTTTTCTAGTCAATTATTATGCATCCAAAATACATTAATTGATGCCAGCATAAAGGCCAAAATTGAACATGTTTATGCAATAAATTCTAAATTGGGTGAAAATTTATACCAATTAATGTACAATTTTAAAAACATATTTTCTAAAATCCCTGGTATAATAAAGGGATATACCCATAGAATAAAATTGAAGAGTAATGATCCTTTCCATCAAAAAATGTACCCAATTCCTTACCAATATAAGGATGAGGTACAGAGTCAAATTGACAAAATGCTAGAGTGGAATATAATTAAAAAATGCCCTTCTCCTTACGTGAACCCATTGGTTATTGTAAAGAAGAAGGATGGTAGTATTAGGGTATGTTTAGTTGCTCGTATGCTAAATAATGTAACTATACCAGAGCATGACATTCCTCCACCTGTACATGAGCTCTTAACTAAATTTCACAAGAGGTCAATTTTCTCTACATTTGATCTGACAGATAGTTATTGGCAAATACCACTGCATGAGAGTGATCAGCAGTATACAGCATTTCGATTTCAAGGCCAGTCATATGTTTTCAGACGAATGCCTTTCGGTCTCATTAATAGTGGTGCTGGCTTGATCAGATGTTTAGACATGATTTTTTCGAAACAATTAAAAGAAAAAATCATCATGTATGTGGATGATATAGTTATTGCTTCTGATAATTTACATGAGCATCTCCAACATTTAGAATTATTTTTTACAGAATGTCATATACAGAATGTCAAAATTAATATGGAAAAATGTTCAATAGCAGCTAAAGAAATTACTTTTCCAGGTCATTTAATCAATGAGCATGGAATCCAGCCCCATCCTGAAAAGATTGCAGCTATTCAGCGTTTTCCCATTCCAAAAACAGTAAAACAATTAAAGTCATTTTTTGGATTATGTAACTATTACAATAGATTTTATAAAATTTTCGCTGAAGATACTATACATCAGTCTCGGTTATTAAGGAAAACTGAAAAATGGAAGTGGACTGCTGACCATGATAATGAATTTAATATAATTAAAAATAAATTTTTAAAACACGTGATTTTAATGTATCCTGACTTTAATAAAACATTCTATGTACAGACAGATAGTAGTTACTATGGTCTGGGAGTAGTGTTATATCAGCTTGATGAGGATCAGGTACCTCATGTGTTGTACTTCTTAAGCCGACATTTGAGAGGTGCTGAGTTGAATTACACTATTACTGAAAAGGAGACCCTAGCTGTTGTCTGGGCTTTTCAGAAATTACGTCAATTTTTATTGGGTTCAGAGGTGATTGTGTTGACCGACCATAGAAGCTTGGAGTTTTTAAACAAAAGCTACCTCAGTAATGAGAGACTTGTTAGGTGGAGCTTGTATCTCCAACAATTCAATTATAGAGTTCTCTATATTGAAGGGAGACAGAATATCCCTGCTGATATTCTTAGCCGCCACCCTATTTGTCTGATGTCCCAACATCCTAATACTCAAAATATAGTTATTATCAGTGTGGATGTGGTCAGGGATGAATCTATAGTGGATGATTATAATAATTTCATTATGATTCAAGGTCAGGATCAGAAATTAAATAGAATCATGACTATCCTAAATAATCATGATAATATAAATAGTAAAAATAAATATATAAAAAGGATTTTTAGCAAGTATAAGATGTACCAGAATTTACTTATGTATAATTTAAAGTCAAATCAGGGGGAATCATGGAGGATAGTTGTACCTAAATCTATGATTGGTAAATTGATAATGTATGTACATTATAGTTATGGTCACTATGGTGCACCAAAGATCATGTATGTCTTAAAATCTATTTTTTATTGGGATGGAATGTATAAACGTGTCATAAGGAGAATTAAAACATGTTCTACTTGCTTGAAGTCTAAATATTGTAATAAATCGTATGTAGGTGTTATGCAGCTGATTATTCCAGATCGAGCTAATGAATTATTAGCAATTGATTTCTATGGGCCTCTTCCACCATTTAAACAACAGAAATTTATTTTGGTAACCTATGATGTTTTTAGTAAATTTGTATCAGCGTATCCTGTGCCTAAAACTAGTGCACATTTTGTAATAAAATGCATGCTTAATTATCAATTTCCATTAGTAGGGAAACCAAAAATCATACTTACAGATCATGCTACAGCTTTTATATCGGGTAGGTGGAATCAGTGGATTCAAGATCAAAACCTCAAACATGTTATGAGCTCCATAAGAAACTCTCAGTCTAATCCTTGCGAATGTGTTATGTGGGAGCTTAATCGATTATTTAGGGTTTATGTAGCCGATAATCATAAAAAATGGGTTCATAAACTTCCTGAGGTTATTAATTACATTAATAGTACATACAATGAATCTACTGGTTTTACTCCTATTTGTTTACATTATGGTAGACATGAACCATTATTAATTAAAACACCTATACCAATTGTAAGGGACAAATTAATAGGGATGAAGATATTAATCAAGCTAAAGTAAAGCTTCATATTATGGGTGCAAAGAGAGTGAAAAAAATCCCATAATAAACCACATCCATTTAAAATTAATGATTTAGTTCTAATTAGAACACCCCATGTTAGCAACCTTCAAAGAAATCAATTCAAAAAAATTTCTTAGTCTATATGAGGGTCCATATAGAATATCTTGCAAAGTAGGTGAAAATGCATTTATGTTAGCCACACCAGATGGTGAGAAAGGAACTTATAATGCAAGAAGTTTGATTCCATATCCTTCTGAAGTGTGAATTATAATTTTCAAAAAGATGTATTGTGGGTGGAGATTTTCAATGTGATGTTCAGATACTTTATTTTTTATATAATGAAATAATTTATTATTATATGTAGTAAGTTAGCAGAAGAAAATAAAGATTTATTTGAAGTAGTTTATAAAAATATATATGATGAGATGTCATTTATTAAGTCAGTAAATGATAATTTAGGAAGAAATGAATTTTTGTCAGAATAACTAGAAAAGAGATTGAGGTAGCTGTTGAAGTAAATATTTTAAGTAATAAGTTAGTTAATAAAAGATATAAGAGTATATAAAAACTCATTATAATGACTAAGGGAGGAATAAATGAAAATAGATAGTATGTTAAAGTAGGTGATAAAAGGAATGAATTATATAGAAGAATATTGAGATAACCTAAAGAATATTTTATATTGATGAATAATATGATAAGATTGAATAGATCTTATGAAAGGTTAATTTATGAAAAGAGTTATGGATGAATTTAAGAATTTTCATGAGTATTGTAGTAGTGATCATAAAATTAATAAATCTTCAGGGATAAAGTTAATCCCTTTAGATGAAAAGTGTCTAGATTTATTAGATAATGATTTATTAAAAACTGCTAATGAAACTAGCAACAAGTTTAAAAGTAAAATGCAAGATGTGATTCAAAAGGTAGTGTTAATTATAGAAATATATGTTCACAGTTTAATTTGTATAAAAGGTGTTATTTAAAGGGATTTAAAACTTGATATTTCATGGTAAGATTAGGGAAATAAAAATTAACCTAATTAAAGATATAAATAAAGGAAAAATGAGACTTAATTTTATAAAGTAAAAGAAAGTTATGATGATTTTATTTAAAAGTGTTTTCTGGTTGAGATTTTAATGTGATGTTCCAATGCTTTATAAAATTTCATGTTAAAGTGATTTATTATGATATTCAATGATAAGAAAATGGAGATGATAATTGTAGATTAAAGAAGATGAAGGTAGATGGTTAATTTAAAATTTTATCCGAAGGAGGAGGATATGTGCCCTTTTGTATGGGTCGCCATGAATTGTTGTATCAATTTATTAAAAATTTTAAATTTAAGATATATTTAGCTATATGATGTTGATTTTATTATGATAATCTTTCAAAAAGTTTAATTAAAGTAATCTATGAATATTTGATATGTGAAATTGTGCTAATGTTTGAGAGAGACGTTTCAATAAAAAGTGATAATATTATATGGTTGGGAAAACTGGCCATGATTAATACTGCATTAATAAGTTTTGTAAATAAATGTTTAAAGCTAAAAGTTTAAAAAAGACAAGTTAAAATTAATGCATATATTTATTGTTGATAAAGATTAATATTTAATAAGTGAATGTAAATATTTAAATTGTTAATAGTATATAATAGAAGATTAATATTTGATTTTAATAATATCGAATTATTATTTTAAAGTTGCTATAATATATTATTTATTTTAAAAACATTTATTTTAAAAAATTAAATTGTTAGTTTATTTTTAGATATTACAAGCGTTTGTATCTGTGTTGTAAAACAGATGATAGATAGACATATGTACACACATGCTTGTAAGTTTTTTTTATAGTAAAGTTGCAAAACTGTTCTAAAATTCTATTATAAAATTTATAAATATTATATTGGCTATCACGAGATAAAAATAAAGATAATTAATGTGAAATATTAAATCTGATTTTTAAAATACTGTTTAAAAAAACCTAACGTATAAAAATAGACTTAGTTTGTTTAGAAAAATAATCTTATAAAAGTTAAAAGTGAAATAAAGTAAAACATATATTTTAAAAAATGTTTAATGGATTTAAATAAATGATAAAGATCAATTTAAGAATTAAATAATGTAATAAATAATAAATATTAAATAAGTCATTATTTATTTTTAATTCTGTATTGTTGGTAAAATATGCAAATAGGCTAGCAAGGTGATTGTTTAATTTACCAATCAAGTGGGGAATTTATTCCAGTATAAAACTAAGGTTCAATTGTTCGGAGGGGGATTATGATTGTAATTTCTTTTAAGTGAAGTGTGCTATTAGATATAGCTAAGTAAAATTATAGACGCTCTCGTAATCGTTTTAAACTTATAAGAGAGTAGTTTTAAATAAATTATAAAAGTTTTACCGTTAAATATGCAGTGCTAATTTATTATAATTCCCTATTAATCGTCTCTATCGAAGCTCAATTTACTATCAAATAATCAGGAAAGCATCGTATAAGGATAAAATGTATTGGAGACTTTATACTAAAAATATAACAAATGCTGGATTAACTAGGAGAATTACTAGTTGGATAAAAGTAATATATTGGACATTATATGAATTTAAAAGTTGATTATAATTAATTTTTATAAAAAAATATTTAAAGAAAGATAAATACTTCTTTATGAAGAAAGTATTTTTAAATTACAAATTTAAGTATATATCTTGGTAAAGATATGGTAATTAATAATAATTGTAGAATTACTTGCCTTGTTAAGTCTTTGTAGTTTAAAAGACTAGATTTCGATAGTTTTAAAAGGCAAATAAATCGGAAGTTTAATTGGCAAAGAAATACCTGTAAATAAAATATTATATAGTAAAGTCTGGACGCTGGTCGTACAGAAGAATTTAGAAATTAATCTTACCTAAATATTTGTTAAAGAATGCGCAAATAAGTATACATGGATATCCAAGTCAATTTATAATAATTAAATAAGAACATTATAAACTATTGATTAATACGAGGAAAGTAATAACTTTTTTTTTTTTTTAAATAATTTTTCTTTAAAGAAATGAATCCGGATCCTATAAACTATTTTAATTATTATTTTGTTTCTTATGGTGGAACTTATTCTATTTTATTTTAAAAAAAAAACGTTTTCATTTATTTCATAAAAACTGTTTAAACACGTGATGTACCGGAAAAGGAAGTAATGTTGGTAAAAGTTTGTGCCTAGGAAAAAAAGAACAATTATAGGTGGAAAAAAGACACCGTTGGATTTTATGTAACATCTTTTGTTTTTCTTAACTAACATAGATATTTAATTATTTATTGATCTATTAAAGATAAGAGAGGTACATTTTTTTTAAAAAAAGTAACTAAATATTAATATAAAACTTAATTTCATAAAGTTTATTTTTATATAATTATACAACACGTAATATTTTAAAGAATAATTGTTGAGTATAAATGAAATTATTTTGTAAAACTGTAATCCTGGAGGACATCGTGTGGCGGATTATAAATTGGAGTATCATTTATGGTAAAAAAATTATATAATAGTAATAATTTGATGTATTTTGCTTTGTTTTCTTTAGATCAACCAAATATAATTTGATTGTTGAATGAATGTATAAATATTTAAAGAATATACACACATAATATTAGTAATAACAGTTTTATTTTAATATGCATACTTTAAATTTATGATATAAATTTATTACAACATAATAAGAGAAATCCAGAAATAATTATATGATTCTTTCATGAATAAGTTTTAATATTTCTGTTACAATATTAGGAATTTGATTTATTATATTAGTATGAGTTATTTATATTTATTTTCAAGTTAGTAAGAGGTTAAAATATTTATATTTTATTTTTATTAGATAAGTTAAATTAATTTTATATAGAAATTTATATTTTGATTGAAGGGTTTATCGTATATAGATGATGAGGTATAAGAGAGTTTGGATAGTCGTATATTTTTTAAAAAATTGGTAAGCTATTACTGAAGTTAAATAAGGTTAAAATGATATTTGTAGATAGAATTTTATTAGGAAGGAATAGGAATAACAAGTAGAGAAGAGTAGTAGTTTAAATAGAAAAGAATCATAGAATTTTATTTAATATAATACTTTATAAAATTTGAAATTGTTGAATAATTTTAAATATTATTTTAAGAAAAGAACATATATGTATTGCATATTTTGGTAAGACATACTTTATGAAATTACATCAGAATGAAGTAAATAATTATATAATCAATAAATGTTGTTATATTATAAAATGATATCAGTCTATACATTAGTTGATATGTGATTAATGCTAATAGTAAATGTAATATATACTAGTACATTATAATAGAAATAGCAATAATACTTAAGTGAAGTAGCATTTTAATTGTTAAAGTTTGTTTATTTTACATATGCTACATAAGTGATATTTTACATAAAAGTCTTCTTTTGTACTAACTAATGACAAATGATATCTATTAAGATTTAAGTTCAGAAACTTAATTAAATGTTACTGATAAAACATTTAAGAAATGTATAGATTATCTATTTTGGATATGGAAATAGTAACAGTGTAAAATCTTGTATTATTATTATTTTCTTATTTTTTTTATTTTCTTTGGTTTCCACTTGTAATGTACATAATGTATACAAGTTGTTTATTAAAGTTGATGTAAATAAATTTGTTTAAGTTGTTTTAAAAGTGTGTCGAATTCATTATTTTACACCACAGCATTTGACAACAGATAATTTGAATAAACATAATATTTGCACAATATGAATTTATTGTTATTATTATTTTTAAAAGAAACACAGTATTTTCTTAATATAATTTATAGAAATTGATTGATATTAACATATAATATTATAATGGTCACAAAGTACTTATAATGCACAATATAAGAGTATAGTATTATTTATTGCCACAGGTTATTAAATTATAAGATTTTAGTATATTTTAAAATTAAGATACTATATGAAAATGAAAGACATGTAGATGATTTACTTGTGTTCTTAATGATTAGTAGTATATTAAAATAGATAAGATTAATTTATACATTAGAGATTATTATTGTTAGTTATTATTATTATTATTATAAGTTAGGTGTAGTTAGGTTTGATATTAAATCCCTTATCATGCCTATCTGCAAGAAATATTATTACTTTAAGATAATTAAAAGAACCTGAGATTATTTAATTACATTTCCTTAATAAAAGATTGAGATTTATTTATTATTATTGAAGTTAGTTAATTTTTATAAAAGACATAAGAATGCTGTAAATGTAGTAATGAGATAATAAAGAGGTAATAGTATTCTTATGCCATTGAGATAATGTCTTGGGAAGACATTGGCTCAATGTAAATTCAATTACCAGTTGTAACTTCACTTCATAGTCTCATGATTTTAATAAATACTTATTTAATTAGTACATGATATTGAACTATATTAATTTTGGTAAGTTATAATGAATCTGATAAGATATAGTATTATAAAAATATATTAATGATAGTTATACATATTTTAGCCGAGCATAACGATTTAATTGAGCTAGTCATATTTTAAGTTATATTATATATCGGGAAGTGAGGGTACAATATATATATATATATATATATATATATATATATATATATATATATAATAAACTTTATAACAAATATATATATATATATATATATATATATATATATATATTTGTTATAAAGTTTCATTACATCAGAATGTTTTATTTTTACTTTTATCATTTTGTTCACATTTCTGTGATTAAAAGCTACATTCTTTCGATAAGCTTTCAGATCGTCCTTTCCCAAAGACAATGGGGTATTTTTATTAATTAGTGTAAATGATAATTTAAAATGTAAGGACTGTTCTTAATTAAAATCATTTATTCAGATTTACAAATTCATTTTCTAAATAGAAAATGCATTCAAAGTTAATCGATTTGAAAGTCTTATCAAGGAATGGATCTGAAATCAATTAACAAAAAAATTAACTCGTGATAATTCTAAAAGCTTTAGCCTAAAGTTACCAGATTCAGAATGGGCAGGAAACCACAGGACAGGTATAAATAGCCTGGAAAAGTTTCAAGAAAGAGAAGCCATATTTTTTTAAAAAAAAAAACCATTACTTTTTCAGAAGAGTTTCTACCTAAAGTTATCTCAATTTTAATTATGAATTTTTATAGTGTTTTCAGCATGGTGCATGGCTAACTTTGGGGATCTGATTGCTGGACCCCAAAGTTCCCATAAAATCTTCAAATGTAGCTGCAAATTAAAACTTGTCCATACCAATAGTGAGCTGCTGAAATCTTAAAGAAACCAATCCAAAAATGCTATTCATATAAGTTAAATGCACACCTAAGTTATCATCTCAAACCAACCATACTCTGCCATGTAAATTAAGGAACAGACCATGGAAGGACAGGTAATAACTTAATTTTCTGAACTGCAACTTTCTGTCCAGTTTCTGAACATTACTTTAAATGACATTTATTTTAAGCACATTTGATTTTATCTGACATGATCAAGTCATTATGTAGAGCATTCCTTATGTAATTTGGGATTTCTTAATTAAATATGATGATCAGTGAATCATCACTTTTTGAATGTTGCTAATGCGAGCCACACTCTTGCTTTGTATGTTTGTCATTGGTGATCTTATTGTTATTTTAATTACATAGGTAGAAATTACTTCCTCCCTCACTTGTTATTATATTGGAACACCAAAGGTTCATGGCTGTGTCCCAGCCTGGATTTCTCTGTGTTCCACAGATTCTTTATAGGGCAGAAAAGACTTGTAGAATACAAGCCACCCTTCTACTTTTTAGAACACCGACAAGCCATCATAATTCATGTTCATTTTTACTGCTCATAAGTCTTTAGTACCATTTACTTCTCATGTCCAATAAATCCCTGCTCTCATGTTCATAATGAAGCTCAAAATATAGTACATATTTCTGCTTCACCTAGTGCCAATGTCATCAGCACTAGTATGGGTTTGAACCCAAACTTTTATATTAACTGATACCCATCTCATAGTAGGTGGTAGTATATTTATAATCAATATTACAATCTTTTATATTTCATTAATTTTATTTTATAATTATAACTAACCTTTTTATAATAGTTTATTTATTTTATAATTGTAAAAATGTATATTGTGTTTATTTTATTTAAATGAATTGAATCCTAGATATCTATAAAATGTTACAAATATTTTAAATTATTTTATTAAAGTTCATTTTTCTTCAATTAATCAGTTGGTAACATTTTATATTTATCTTTTGATAAATGTGCATTAAAGAATCAATTATGTAAAAAATCTAATATTTGTAAGAAATATTTTGTAAATTTCTACTTAAGTTTTATATCAAATATTAAATTTGAAAGTCATTGTACCAAATTCCTAAAATTTTTCTGAATAAAATTTACATTTTGTTAATCTAAACCTTAATTAAATAGGCTTTGTTAATACAATGACTGATAAACTTAATCATGCTTGTTGCTGTTTTCTTTTAATTAGCAAATGAACCCTTGGGACATGTTCAATGCAGGATTATAGATTTCCCTCCCAAGCAGACACCAACCTCAGAGAACTGCTTAGAGCAATTGCAATTGGCAGTTGTCACTGTAGATTGAATCCTATAGATTAAGCCAGATTACATAAATAGTCAAAATTTTTTGATAAGAAGGGATTATTATGTGAAAAGTTCACTGAAGAGGGTAGTTTAGATCTACAGTATATCGTGACTAAAGAAATGATGGGGTGAAAAGATCAGCTATTGCTTTCCAGAGCTTTGTTTCCACCAGCTCATCAATGCCTTTCAAGTGCTCTCAACACCTAGCTGGAGACTGTACTATGTCAAGGAAGCCTTTAGTTATTATAAATTCTCCTAGACAAAGATTAATTTGCAAATATTGTTTTATCTCTAATCATAAAAACTCATTTTCATTTATGATTTCACTCTAAATTAGAAAAACTAGATAAAATTGTGTTCAGTATAAAATATCAAATTATAAAATATGAATTCCTATTTTAAAATTAATATAATATTATTAATTTATGAAATTTTTGCTTATAGTACTGTGATCAAATGACAATCATTTATGTTGTAAATTCTTTTTATATGTTTAAAATCATTATACATAGTGATGGTTTCAATAATATCAACTTCTATCTTAAACAATATATACATACTAATTATAAAAGTAATATGAATGAAATAATATCATAAGCATTGATTGTTCAAAATATCAAATTTCAATTTATTTTACATGTGTAATTCTACATGTTAAATATATAATAATCAAAGAAGGTAATGTGTTTTGTTATATTATTTTATACTGTGCATGTAAAAATACTTTTCGGAAAACATTTTTAATTATTTTAAAATCTAATTTTGCAGTATGTTAAAAAATAATTATTTAAAAATACTTTTATTTTCACTTCACTAAAGGCAAGTAATTTCTTAGTAAAAATTTTACTTAGTATTTTGACAATTGAAAACATATTAATTTTTAATGTGAATCATTCAAAAAAAAATCGCAATAATTAACTGCTTTTAGCAAATTAACAATTTACCAGAAAAATTATATGAAAATTTAAAATGCAGAAACAAAAAAAAATTATAATTAATGTTTGACATAACATACAATATTTTTTTGTTTGTCTACCATTGCAATTTTCTCAATAAAATATTGCAAACATAACTTATAAAAAAGTTATTTTAATAAAATCAAAAAGGTCTTTGCAATGTAATATTAGTCTATTTGATTCCAATTTCCATAAACTAAAATTCAATTATATAAAAAAAAATTTAAAGATGGGATTTCTTATGCACACCCATGATTGTTCCAGTAGGCAGCTAAATATCCAGTTATCCATAAAATTATTCATTACCTAAAATTATTTACATTATCTTAGTATCAACATATTCTGGACTGCTAAGATGAATATGATTATAATATAATCCAATTCTCACTTCTAATGAGCAATTCATATGGTGCTAGGTTTATAGTTTTATAATATTATTATTATTATTATCTATAAAGTTTGATTTTGTATAACTATGTAATGTTCATGCATAGTAGAATGTGAATGCATGTAAATATAAAAAATATGTTAGTCACTATTATATTAGATATCTCTAATTATGGTAAAATATATGTTTGTACATTATTAACAATTTTATATGTCTGTGATATAAATTTGTATCTATTGGTGAAATTACTATGCAACTCTAATGCTCCCCAGATGTTATTGAAAAAAAGACTAGACTACATATATATTTTAATAAATGGCAGGATGAAAGAAATAATTGTGCGAAAAAAAGCACACATGCACATGTCTAGAACCAATAAGGTCTGAGATTCAAAATCAAAAAAGAATTAAATAAGTCACATTTACCAAATTCTAAACCTCATAAAAATTAGAAAACAAAATAATAATTGAATGCCTGCCATTGAAACTGAATATAAATTAATAACATGTCTTATAGTATAGTGTCATTTTTCATAATGTTATCTAACTACTGCTATGATTTCATTATAATTAAAATTCACTTTTTTTTTTGTTTTAACACTATATGAGATTTCTGAAATATATATGTTTTTATAATAAACTGCATAAAAAATGTTTTGGTTAAAAAGTGATTCAACATTTTCTAATATATCCACAAACAACATGCATAAGAGATGCATGATTTTACTTAAATGACTTAACTTGTTTTATTAATGTTAATAAAAGTATGAATAGAAAATTGAATAATAATAATAATAATAATAATAATAATAATAATAATAATAATAATAATAATAATAATAATAATAATAATAATAATCATCATCATCATCATCATGCGATGATCAAATACAGAATAAAATTCCATCAAAATTAATGTGTTATTTCTGCAGAACTAAACTGAAGTTTATGGCTATTTAATAATTAAATGGATAATTTTTTGGAATTAAACAAGAATTCATTGAACCATAATTAGTTGTATAAAATTTAAAAAATAGAAAAAAATGTTATTATTAAATTTTAAATTATCAATCTATAAAAAGAAAAACTTATGACTCAAAATATTATTAGTAATTTAAAATTTTTGATATAACATTTTATTCCAATTTTATATGCAAAGTTTTTTCTGATGATCTAGATAATCAATGTTATTGCCTTTGATAGAAAACAATCAATAACATGCAACTTTTACTTTTTAGACAATATTTTATTAATATAATATTCAAAATGTCATAATCAAAAGTAGTTGTTATAATACTGTCTACTTGTAAATTCCAGTGCACATAAAAGTCTTAAGATACTAAAATGATGAAAAATAATGCTTAATCATTATAGATAATGGTTTTGTATCACATACTTAATACAACAACTTTTTCATATTATCATTTAATGAGAGTATCTAAATACAAGCATGAAAAATATAATATAAGTATTGAATTAACATTATTTAAAATCGGTACATAGTATAGCAGCCCACTAGAATTAAATGTTATAATTTAACACACCAGTAGATATAAAATCATGTAAATCTACAATAATTTTAAATGACCTTAACTTATAACCATATATACGAAATATTAATGAATTTTCAAGCACCAATGTGTAATAAAATAAACCAACCAATCTATCATTAACATTTGTTCCTATCAATAACATACTAACAGTAGCCTAGAAACAAGTTGAGACCCCACTAAACATAACAATACAATTTCTATTAAACTTCCATCACAATATCCAATTTTATGATTATATATATATATATATATATATATATATATATATATATATATATATATATATATATATATATATATATATATATATATATATATATATATTTCATAGTGTAATAAATATCAAAAGATTTATTATCCAGATAATAATTCTTATTAATATATACACATATATTGTGTTACAGGAACTGCCTGTCAAGATGAGGTTATAGATAAATTTTAAATAAAAAAAGTACTCAAGAGTGAACTAAAATTAAGCATGCATATTCAATAAATTTCTCACAGTATTATCATTTTGTGATTCCTAATGTTTAACACAATTTATTTAATATGAAACTGACTATCAATAAGAATGTGGTTTATTTCTATGTGGCATAAATAATTATTAGCTAAAATATGGATTGGGTTATATATTTTAATACTATAAAATAAATTTATTTAATAATATATAAATAATTTTTTTTTATTATAATGTATATTTTTTAATATAAAACTAAGGAATAAGATCCTATTATTAAATCATAAAGATATTAAAAAATTTTCTTTAAAATAAATCTATGATAGATAATCTGATGAATGTGATGAAAAGGAATATACAAATGCACATCTTTATTGGACTTAGCATAGGAAGTAGATGGAAATTAGCATATTTTTTAAAATATAATTTTAGGTAAACTTGAGCATGTTTTTGTAAAAAAAATATCTCATTTTCATTATAATGGTAATCTCAAAACTCTCCAACAAGTGTTTTACTAATTTTCTTAAGTGAAAATATATCTCTGAGATAGATATAACAAAAAATCTACAAGTGAAACATTATTAAAGTTTTTTTTTTTTTAAAAAAAAAAAAAGTTTATTGCAGCACAAATCATAATCAATGTTAAAGTTTTATATATATAGTAATAATAATAAACATAATAAATATAATGGTAAATAATTATTATATACAATCTTTCTAATTGAAGAAGTACTTTTGGTTAATTCCTTAACCCTCCTAAACTGCCGTAAAATTAAAAAATATCATGGAAGTGATTCCAAATTTTAACGTTAGCAGTTTGTCTATTAATTATATTTATTTTATTTCTGTTTATTAAAAATGCCTCCTTAATTTTTTTATTATTATGGTTTCTAATCTTCATGAAGAATTTTAACATATTCAAGACTAAACATAAATTTATATTTATATGTCCTTTTATGATCCAAGAAAAGTGAACCAGTCAGTACATCATCATCATCATCATCATCATTATTATTATTATTATTATTATTATTATTGTTATTATTATTATTATTATTATTATTATTATTATTATTATTATTATTATTATTATTATTATTATTATTATTATTATTATGTAAATATTTTGTATTGAAAAAAATGTAAGTTGATGATTAAAATATATATATATAATACAATAATACAGATAATTTCAAAATATTTATTGGCTTATTATAAATATATTATTATTCATGCTATCTATCTTGCAAAGCAAAATTTTATGATTTTGCAATGTCATTTTGGATATTTATAGTTTTTAAGATTTTTGCATCAATGTTAAAAATTTCTATTTCCTATTGAATTTTAAATGCACACATGCACACCAACTTAATCTTTCAAAGGGACAATACATTGATTAAATATATTATATTGTAAACATGTGAATAAGTTAGTTAAAATAAGATTAATAAAGTAATGATCATATTAGTTTATACATAGTGTTAAAATGATTTATAGTAGAAACAATTTTTAATATATCTGGATGTGTATGTAAATGTATGAATGTTTATTTTGTTTCTGTAATCTATTTTAAAATTAAAGGGTTACTATTTTAAAAGATTTAGGTAAAATTTTTATTTTAATAGAATACAATATATCCTGAAAATAATAATAACTGAACAAAATAAAAGTGATTTATTTTAATATCTGTGATACAAAGATAAGATGGTTGTTATTATCTTTTTCAAAGTCTCTATCTTGTGCCTTGGATCAAGGGTTTCCTCACATTCAACAAAAACAACATTGATTTAATAATATAACAGAATGATACATGTGTAAAGAATTAATTACCTCCTGTTTAAAATTACAGTTTGAAACTCCATTAGTAAATCTATTAGTCAATAATATTATAATTTGTATATTTAACTTTATTGAAATAAGTAATATTTTATTTAAATATATTTAGAAATGTTATTTTTAATTTTAAAATAATTTTATTTTAGTAGACTCTATAATTTCTTTAAAGATAATGTTATCCTCAGCCAATATGTTTGTTTTCTATGGAAGCTGAAGAAAAGTTTTGCATAAAAAAATATGAGTTAAAAAATTTAAGTGAAGATGATGATAAAATCAGTCATATGGTAAAAATATAGAAACTGTATGTATATAAGAAGAATCTTTCTCTTCCATTGTTATTCATTTGCTGGATAAAGTGCACTGACCAAATTTAAATTTAACCATATTGATATATTGTTGTCTTGAAATATGAATGACTAGACTTTGCTCCTGAGTAAATGCATCCCAAGATTGTCCAAAATGAATAACAAAATATCTAAAAACTGACAATAAGTTAAAAATGCATGAATAAATAAAATTAAAATATTTTTCATGAAACTGAAATTTGATAAACTACTCAAGTAATGCTAATATTTCAATTACATGTTTACTAAAGTTATAAAAAGTAAATACTTAAAAAATGATTATTGTAAAAATACCTGCATAATGGATATATTGTTTTGACAAAATTTCTTCAAATCAATGAAACTGTTCTTAAAATATTATCATAAAAAAAAATATCAATTTTTGTATACTTTACCTCAAGGAAAACTGCTAATTATGTGATAAAATACATTTAGAAATGGAAGACAACTTGTTTTGACTTTAATCATTGTATAAATTACTGCAGGTTAAAATTCTATCATCATTTTCATTATATGAAATGCTAAACCCCTACATCATCTTTTGATATTTGCACTATAGAAGCAGCAAAGGATTTGAATCATTTTTTACATTGTTTTAAAATCTCTATATGAATAAAAATGTCTAGAATGTGTATTATAAATTGTAAAAAACTTTGAATGAACTTTGGATAATATATATATATATATATATATATATATATATATATATATATATATATATATATATATATATATATATATATATATATATATATATATATATATATATATATATATATATATTAGTATTATTATTTTCTTGATTTTCCTTGTTCACAATAAAATAAAAGTTATAATAATAGGAAATCAGGATCAAACATGAATGCACAGGTAGTTATTATTTAATCTATATAATTACATTTTAAGATTGATGTAATATGTATGTAACCTGTGTTTGAGAAAGATTGTTAATAAAATTATTAAAATTAATAGTTCAATTATCTTTGTTTTATATATATTTCAAGGTTTCATTGATCTTTGAAAATTCCAGTTTCTATATGATGTTTAAAAGTTATACCCAGTAATTTTAATAGTACAATGTAAAAAGTATTAAAATAATACAAGTTATCTTTTTATCTTTATGTTTTGAAGCTATGGGTACATTCAAAGTTGTGATGAGGAATTATTTGTAGAATTATTTTATTTCTGTGGTGATGAGATTTACATGTAATGCAGTATTATTGTTTTGAAGACATTTACTCCTAGCCATTTGTGTCGAAATTTTAATCATAATTTTAGCCTAGGTAGGCATCTGATGTAACATCACACATATCTATGTTAAGTATACTTTAGGATCTGGGGCCATATATTTATTGTGATATTGTATAATTATACATTAAAAAACTCATGATTTGTATTTTAAACCAGTTGAAGGCAAATAATTTATAATGACATGTATATTTATATGGTTTGAGTATTATCTTCATACAGTTTTAGTATTTAGGGTAAATATTTTATTATATCTGTAAAAAATGAATAAAGTTTATAGAAAAGATATAAAGTTTGAAAGAATGGCTATATAAGAATCAATAAAGATCATATAAATCATTATTTTACATTAGTTACTAATTTAATATTGAAGTTTATTTAATACTCATATAACAACCTTCTTCAAAAAATTTTTTGTCCAGCAACATTTAAAGCTACACATATACAATATTTCTTTAGCATAGTATAAATTTAGATAAAGGTCCTGTATTTTTAAAAAAGCATTCAAATTATTTTTGATATAGAATTTGGTGAGAACTTAATTTTTTATAGTTATACTTTTAATTTATACATAAATTGATTTTAATATTAATAATCAGCATTAAGCTATACCACATGTGCTTAATAGATTTTTAACAATAAATGAATGAATACAACTTATTAGTATATAATATAGTAATTTAAAAACAATAAATGAATACGTCCATTTCAAACACAAGATAAGTCTTTGGAAAAGATAGAATGATTTAGATTCATTCTATCTTTTCCAAAGACTTATCTTGGGTTTGAAGAGGGCGTATTCATTTATTATTACAAATCGACAAAGGGCATGTGGTATAGCTTAATGCTGATTATTAATATTACAGTTTATAAACAGTGTGCCGCTATATAAAATAAATAGTGTATTTACATAAATTGATTTTATTAAATAATTTTAACTTTTATATATTCACACTCAATCTAATTTGTAATTTATGATCATATAATATCATATTAAATTTATTTAAAAGTACACTGATATTAAAAGTAACATTCTTGATATTAGTTGTTAATTCTAGCACTTATAATTTAAATATTAAGGTTTAATTATTGTAAGATGTGGATTGGATACCATAAAATACAATTTGTTATCCATTTGTATCTATTTTACGATTTAGAATCAAATAATACAATTCTTAGAATCTTATTTAATATATTAAACCCTGAGCTAACATTAAATTTGATATTGTTATATTTCAAAAGTTTAAAAGAATCCATTAGCCATATAATATTATTAGATTTGTTTAATCGCCTCTGAATTACACAGTTATATATTATAGTAATTATATATTATTATTATAACCTGAAATATTATTTATTAATATAAACCTTGTTTTGTAAATATTGGATGACAATAAGAGTTACTATCTATTTATTATTGGTTAAGCTAAGAGGTTGATAATTTCAATATGACACATATAATACAAATAAAATATCCCTAAATTCTATTGTAAAACAATAAATATAATAAATATCATGTAATTAACTATTATATACAGTCTTTCAATAACTGAAATTATCCCTGCGGATTGAAAGACTGTATATAATAGTTAATTATTATAATATATATATATATATATATATATATATATATATATATATATATATATATATATATATATATATATATATATATATATATATATATATATATACAAAAGGTACAAGAAATAATTTACATTATGCCTGATTACTGCAGTTTAATTTATTGTTATGTTTATTTCTGGTTTAAGAAAAACACGAAGAGAAATCATTGCTAATTCTAATTAATATTTATTTTAAAATATTGTTTTTCTATCAGTATAATATATATATATATATATATATATATATTGTAATGGAACGTATATGAGGCAGCCCACGATTGGGCAAGCCAAATGTAATGGAACGTATATGAGGCAGCCCACGATTGGGCAAGCCAAATGTAATGGAAACTATATGGTAGCTTACAATTGGATAAGCTAAATATAATGGAACGTCTATTAGGTATTCCATTAAAATTAAAGAATGAAGAAAAACAAAATTATTCCAGTTATATTTAAATAAATTGTTTAAATGCCCTTCCAGCTAGCTATACATAAAACAAATCTAAAATCATGTAAAGCAATGAGACCTATCTTTATAATTTATTTTTAAGGTTGATGTGACTAACTAATCAAATATATATATCAGAAACAATAGGACTTTTACTAAATTCAAATATACACATCTAATTATGTAAATTTATGTACCTCTAAATATGTGAATGAATAATAATATGTGTAAGTGACCTACAAACCAAATAATAAATGAAATATGAAATTATCTTTTATTAAATTGTAAATTCAATTAATTTAATAATAACTTTGGCATTAAAAGAAAATAAGAATAATATAGTATCGCTCTTTTAAATAATTACAAAGGCATTATTTATAAAAACAAATAGTACATCCTTTATTTTATGTTATAGTTCAACTTTAAATAATATTGATGTTTTAAATATAAATACAAAGAATAACTATATGTATATACTTGTAATAAGTATATATAGATTAAATATATAAAGACATATTTTTGCCTAACCATTATAATATAAATATAACAATTCATATATAACTTCAACCTATAAATTACATTTTAAGATTTTTAAATTATTTAAGATAATTGTCTGAACATCTGTTATACGTCTAATATTATTATAAAACAAGATGCTTAAATTGACCACTTATAAAACATTGTATTTTATAATAAAAAAAAAATAAAAGTAAATAAAAAAAATATATCAATCTCAAAAATATATTTATATATTACTCATACATATATAAAATTATTAAATACCTTTTTAAAGTTCATTTAGCTAATTTTCCTTTCCAAAAAGTTAATTTATTCCATGAGTTCTTTTATCCGTTTACTTTTGATTATTAGAATGCATTCTATTGAAAGGCGAAGAAATTATTATATTAAAGAAAATTGTTAATCTTTAGATATATGCATATTTTATCTGTTTTAAAATTTCCTTCCTTTTTAAAAAATAAATAAACCAATTAAAATGTTAAATCCAGCATGTTAATTCCAATTACTTCCAAATTATGATTAAATTGATGATTATACATTTAAGATAGCTATATCTAGTTTCAACTCCAGACGCGACGAAATTTATACATTGAATTTTTTTATTTAGTTGTTCCATTGAAAATTGCCTTGGAATAAATGAATGTGATGACGCAGCTCCTAGCTGCGATATATTTTTCTTAGCAAGCCATAATTTATGTATTTACCATAAGATATATATATTATTTCAGTATTTTGAAGAATAGTAAATTTTATAGAACTAAAGTACAACAAAATCTTTATTTTTCAGTTGTTTGTTCTATATCTATTTCAATAATAATATATGATAATGGCCTCCTTATTGTTGTTGCTTTTGTTCCATGCGCCAGCAGATGCTATTTTAAAACTCATGTTATATATGTTCTCTTTTTAAAACAATTAACATTAAAATAAAAATAAAATATCAAGTATATATATATATATAAAATATTAAATTGAAAATTTGACATCTTTAAAAATACATATAAATAATTATTTATTA